>JASDQU010107311.1:32734-48175 GCA_032191745.1 Picea mariana
TTTATCCATTTTCGACTTGTCATTTTGGAGGGTTGAAACATTTCACATGAGTTTCAACTTATGGCGATTGCTTGACGTCTATGGGATGTCGTTAATGTTTTGACTTGTTTTAGTCGATTGTGTTGGATGACTTGTAAGTCATTTTTTATTACATTGAGATGGAGGAAAACTCTATGTGCTTTGATGAAGCACAAGATGTGACAGCTACTTGAAGAGCAAAAAGACTTTGCTGTCCTTATTTTTCAGTCTTGTATATTTCATTTTCAAGATTGATGTTTTTTCTTGGCTTGTGACAAGATGTCACAGGTAATTTTGCAGCCATTGGAGAGCGGTTTGTTGACACCCAAGAAGTTCACATGAGGGACTTGATTCTCAGTGGGAAGACTGGCATTCTTCCAATTGCAGAGAGAATAGTGGGTCAGCAGCAGCCTGAGAGCAGTGATCGAGTGACATAGAGCCAGTTGCAGAGCAGGGCATGACAAGGTACCCATATGATTGTCAGAAAAGGCTTTTTCAAGTAGAATCAGATGATATAACTTGAAGGAAGAAGAGTATTTCAACTCTGATCGATAATTGTAAGCTTTTGTGGGTCCAAAAGCCTTTCAGTGGGAAGGCGTGATCAAAATCTGGACCAGGGGTCTAAAAAATGCTCAATTTTCAAAGTGCTCGGATTGCAACGAAAATGATGCCATTGCGTCCGTCTCGTTCTCCTGATTCTGGCGGTATAATTATTTTCGCAAACGGAGTCCGTATGGAGAAGTTATCGAGGTTTGTTCGCCGAGCCAAATAGGGAAAAAAATGTGCTCACTGGGCAGGCCGTACTGCCACGTGGCAGGGCCGTACAGGGATGACGTGGCAGACGTAAAGATGACGTGGCCGTCTGTACAGGACACGTGGCGGCTCCAGGGTGTGACACGTGTCACGCATTTATGGGATTTTTGGCATGCATTTTGACCAATTGGAAGGTGACACGTGTCACCACTGGATGGATGACACATGGCACCAGGGTGACGTCAGCATCCTGCGTGGCAGGCTGATGTGGAAAGCTGACTCAGCGTTGACTGGATCGTATGGAAAAGGACGTGGCGCATTTTTGTTGGACGGATGTCGGCGAATTGGATTTTGACACGTGTCCGTTTTTGGGCAAATTATATGGAGACACGTGGCCCAATCGGAGGGCGCCACGTGTCCCTAGTTTATTGGTTTTTGGTCCTATATTTGGTTTATCAAAATTTATTGGAGGCCGCGGGGTTCGACCCCGTGACCTCCCCACGCGCCAGGACTTAACAAAGTCCACTCGCCACTACACCACGCATTGCTTGTTGTAATGTATATGGGGTTTAATGCTTTTGAATTGAGGTTTGGTATGAACCGGCGGGGGGTCGGGCTTCTCCAGCCCGTGGTTCCATTGCCATTCCCATACGACCAAACCTATTATAATATCACGCGTGGTTCCAATTTGTACCGTGGGTTTTTTTGTTACACAATTTAATATACATAGCGCGGGAAATTGGGTTTACACCCACAGTCACAGCCCGATACACATATGACCGTGTTACTCTTGTTTTGGCGCGGGGTTAACATTTTATCCCAGATTTTTAAAAACCTTTTAACATGTGACCACGCCAACCCTTCACATTTAATACTAACAGTTGGCATTTTGGGCGGTTCCGCCTATTTTGGCGCCTATGCTATTTTTAGCTAGGCTAACTCCCGTTACTCCTAATTTAGTGGAGTTTTTTGGGGAAAAGAGGAGGAAATTAGTTTTTGCCATAACTTTGGCTGCAGGAGACCATTTGGGACGAATTTTGGGTCAATTTTGGGTCTCTTCGACCTTATGGAGCCATTGTAGTAGGTTTCAGAGCCATTGGAGGTCATTTGCAGGTGTTTTTTCTTCAGGGAATCTTTCAGGGCCATTAGGGCCATTTCAGTGTCGGAGTTGTTTGGAGGCTATGTGCATCCAGTTTTGGTGATTCAAAAGCCATGTTCAGCTAATTTCGACCTTATGAGTCTGATGGAAGAGGTTTCAGAACCATTTTAGGCCATATTCACATCCAAATTCTCCATTGAAGATTAAAGGGCCACCAGGGCCATTTTGGGGAAAGTACTGTTAAGGTACAATTTCTCTATTTGATGTTTGGGAAAAAGCATGTTCAGCTAATTCCTATTTTCTGAGTCTGTATTTACAGTCAGTTCTGTCCTTGGAGACTTTCTTATTCTTGTATTATCATTTTGGATCATTTTAATACAAGAGGACAAGCCCATTTTGGGAGGCTTGGTCCAGCAGATGTAGCCTGAAGTGGGTGAACTGCTTTATCATTTTGGGTGTTGTGATTTGCTGTGTTATTTGCTGCTGTTACATGGCTGTGTATTGATTGATCACACATATTTAAGCATGTAAAAGAACCTTTATTTTCACATTTACTTTGCAAAGAAGAACCAATAACTTCAACACATAAACCCTCTTGCACATTTAAACACATGAAGCAAGTTCCTGTTAAGGTTTAAATTTAATGAGGAAAATGGATACCTTGCACCCTTAAACAAGTACCTTCCATTTTCAGATCACTGTGTAGACTTGTCTATTTGTGAATTAGTTTTCTTGACTGACAAAGTCTATTGTGCATAGTCAAGCGGGCACCAATCTATGGCAGGTTGATCCATATTTTAGATTTTAGTTTTTTATTTTCTATCAGAGGTCCTTTTGTATGTTTCATAGGGGACGTCTAAGTTTGACTTTGGTCCAAAACTTCTTAACGAAATTTTGTAAAGAGAATGAATCTTTGATGAATTGGAAGGAAATAAATGATTGTTTTATGTCTCATCTGTCTTGATTATCATCTAGGTGTCTCAGTTTAGAATGTCCATAAATAAATAGGTGATATGTTAACATATGAATCTCTTAGTTTAGAATGTCCATAAATAAATAGGTGATATGCTAACATTCTCTTTTCTGGAAGAAAAATTGCATAAAATTCATCACTAATAAAAGAAAATAACCCATAAAAACAATGACTAGTAGTACAGTTTCCTTGACCTTCAGTTGAAAAAAATTAAAATAATTTTCTTTTCAAATTTGACAAATAATTTTTTTATTTTAATTTTCATTTACACCCAAAATAATTTTATGATCTTAACAAGCAATAACAACTTTGTTTTTGATCCCTAGACCAAATGGAAGAAGGATGATCAAATATATCATACTGTAATTAATAATTAATTAATAATATCTGGTCAACACACTAATAATATCACAATTAAACGCACTAGAAAAAATTAAAAGAAAAATAAAATTAAAATGTTTTCACTTTCATTGATTTTTTTTTTAATGTTAATCTATAAGTAAATTAATACTATTTTTTACAAAAGTTGACCTAAATTATTCTATTATAAAATATTTTAGTCATTATAAGCATTCTTAAAACCTAAAATATTTTCACTTACAATATTTCCACTTGAAATTATAAATTTGGTTATGTAAGCTACATATATTCATATTGAACATTGTAAAACAACACATAAGCATCCCTTATCCTAGAATAAAGGGGGTCCCATACATTAGTTTGGTGTCTGACTTGGCCATGACCTTAAAAATGGATTATTATTATTATTATTATATAAAAGAAAATATGAACTTAATGGTTAGTATATGTATCTAAAAATAATTAAAATGTTCCTAACATCAACTTCAATAGAAGTCACACATTCTGATATCCCTTTCAATTCTCAGGTTAGTATTTATAGGTTTAATGATTGGAAATCATTACGACATAGTTCTACTTTTTCACCACATAAAGGAAATGGAAAAAACTTTGATGGTGAACAAATAATTTTTCGATTTAGATCTTGCTTTAAATTGAATTAGAAATATTGTCTAACTCTTTTCAAAGTATACTATACCTCATTTAATACAAGTTGATTTTAAAACATCATTATTTATAAAAATACAAATTTCTTAACAACTGAAAAACTTGAAACGGAAAAAAAAATTGATAACAATGTATGAAAAACATGTAGAACCTTAACTTATTATTCATTTTTATAAAATAAAAATTAATGAATGCAACCAAAAACAGACATCCAATAAATCACTCTCCACATTAAGTTATAAAATTTTAGATGAAACATAAACAAATAATAATAAGATAAAAAAAATAATTAAATAAATAAATCTATCTTTATAATATAAAAATTAGATGAAAAAAATATTATTAAGATGATCAATTTAAATCATTAAAATTGTATTAAATAACAAACAAATGTACTACAAAATCTATGAAGAAAAAGACACAAGAGCCATATTCAAATTCCAAGCCTAATTGTTATCCACTCTAGTGCCCATACACCTAATAAAATAACAAATTTTTTTATGAAATCATCCTCCTCTAACAATAAGCTTTTGATAATTTTTTCTAAACTAAAGAAATCATTTAAAATAATAGTAACAATAATCTTAGAAGTTATAACCATGAAAGACGAGCTAAATGCTTACAATATCAAAATGAATATCTGTCCAACAAAGTAGAATGATAAAAGTGCACTGACGCACTACATAGTTCTGAATTCACAGAAAAAAATAGCATGCAAAACTTTAACGACTAGATACGTAAAGCAAAAGCAAGGGGCCTGGTACTACTTCCCTGAAAATAAATCATATGTAATCACTTTTTTCTGCCAGACAATACAAAACCTGCACTGTTAGTGTCTACCATAGAGATGAGTGTACACCTTGTGTTTCTGGTGGGTTTTGTTTAGTAACCCTACCTTCATGTGATCAGCGAGATGAATCTTAATGGTTCCACACAGACTAAGGAAAATTCAGAGAGATTAAAAGTTGATAGTAACGACAATGGAAATATTGACTCACAGACTTAAAAAAAATTGGATTTTAAGTTTTATTTATTTATTGTTGATAATCGTTGACTTCAGAAGTTTTGGATAACATGTTTTTTTTGATATATGAGTAATATATTTTTGGAAATAATTTCAAATATCAATGAGATAAAGTTTCAAACATGAATGTCATGATGGGAGTTATAAGGAGGGATGTTTTGTTTAATTGACTAGTTATGTTATGGGGTCCTACCTACTAGTTATTATTTATTTAAAACCCATATTATGATTTATTACTTTTCCCCTTAACTAAAAAGTTGGTTGAGTTGTTTTTGTTAACTTAACTAATGAAGTAGTTCAACTACTTCAACCAATGCTAATTTGCTTAAAGGAAAAATGAAAGGGAGGAACATGGAAGGATAGAAGGAGAACCATACTCAAATTTTCTCTTTGAGTTTGTGTTGAGATTGTTCAATTTTCATTCATTCCTTAATTGATCATAAGCCTAATTTTATTTTATGATAGAAGGGTCTTATTGTAGAAAACAAGATTCAAGGTTGAATTACATCATTTAGACACTTGTTTTCCAGAGGTGTTGATCTATCTTTGATAGTCTGTGTATACTTTTCTGTTTGTAAATTAGTTTTCATGACTGACAAAGTCTATTGTGCATAGTCAAGTGGGAACAAATCTATGTCAAGTTGATCCATATTTTAGACTTTAGTTTTTTATTTTCTATCAGAGGTCCTTTTGTATGTTTCATCGACGATGTCTAAGTTTGACTTTGATCCAAAACTTCTTCATGAAATTTTGTAAATAGAATGAATCTTTAATGAATTGGAATGAAATAAACGATTGTATTATGTCTCATATGTCTTGATTATCATCTGGGTGTCTTTACTTTTGTCTCTACATTTATTTCCACAATTGTTATATTCAAAAAATCATATAAATAATGAATTTTCCAGCAAGATTTTATTTATAAAAAGACTATCCTAAACACTTGTAATCAATACTTGTGAGTTAGAATATTATTTTTGATGACTATAAACATAGAGTGATATTCCCATCTATTTTTCTTTAGCCAAGACAAATCTGAAAATGATTGAGTAGGATCATCTCATATTGTTTCCTCAACAGTGCGATAGAACTACAAAGTCCAAACCATCTTGTCGAAATTAGATGAACAAGGTTCCTATGGCTCCAACGAGAAGAAGTCCCCAATAACAGTGAAGTTCAATTGCATGGTCGCACTATCAAGGAAGGGTTGATCAAGTGGAAGGACACAACACCAATGGAGGCGCCCTGGGAACTTGTGACCATACCTCAACGGTTTTTGCACCCAAAAACTTGAGAACAAAGCTGATTTTGAAGGGGGAGGGCATGTTAGGATATGATCCTAACCCCTCTCCATGGGTAATTAGTTAGTAGGATATGTTTTTTGTTCAATAAAGGACGACATTAGTTAAAAAGGTCAAATAAATAAAAAAGAATAAGTCAATGTAAGAAGACTTAATAGAAGCTTTCGCTTCTAGAAAGATCTTCTTCTAGAAGTTTCCTTAGAAGGTAGAATTAGTATAAATAAGAGTATGAAGCATTGGACATTTTCTATTGGATATTATTGTAATAGAGCTCTGCTCTAGGCTGACCCCTCGAAGAGGCAAGTGAACATTTCTATCATAATAAATTTTCTCTTCCTCGTGATTATTCTAATGTTATTCCAGTGTTCTTATGATATTTTGTAAATAATCATTATTATTCTGTCATTGCCTCCTAGATATTTTATGTTATGCTAAATTATTTTTTCATATAAAAGTGAAAAATTGCTAAATAAACTAAGTGTAAATTTATTTGATAAATAGAAGAAGCTTTGAGAACATTCTTAAAAATGTAGAATTGTTTTTCATAATACTATTCAATAACATAATTGTTTTGTTATGAGAATTGCTAAGAGACAAGAAAAATCAAAGATAACAACTCTGACTTCTTGCTCAAGCTTAATTTGAATTGTTTCTCCATTTTCCTAAGTAGAAAGAGGATTTGCCACGACCCACTCAAGCATTAGATCCCCACTACTAATGTACTACTAGATGTCAATAGGCTTAATTGTAGGTTGTAGTAGGGTATAGCTTATAAAAAAATCATATGGATCTCTTAGTTTAGAATTTCCATAAATAAATAGGTGATATGTTAACATGCTCTTTTCTTCAAGAAAAATTGCATAAAATTCATGACTAATAAAAGAAAATAACCCATAAAAACAATGACTAGTAGTACACTTTCGTTAACCTTCACTTAATAATTTTCGTTTCAAATTTGACAAATAATTTTTTTATTTTAATTTTTATTTGCATCCAAAATAATTTTATGATCTTAACAAGCAATAACAACTTTGCTTTTGATCCCTAGACCAAATGGAACAAGAATGATCAAAGATATCATAATTAATTAATAATATCTCATCAACACTCTAATAATATCACAATTAAACACACTAGAAAAAATTAAAAGAAAAATTAAATTAAAATGTTTTCACTTTCATTGAAAAAAAATTTAATGCTAATCTATAAGTAAATTAATTCTATTTTTTACAAAAGTTGACCTAAATTATTCTATTATAAAATATTTTAGTCATTATAAGCATTCTTAAAACTTAAAATATTTTCATTTACAATATTGTCAATTGAAATTATAAATTTTGTTATGTAAGCTACATATGTTCACATTGAACCTGGTAAAACAACACATAAGGGTCTTTTGTCCTACAATCAAGGGGGTCTCATACACTAGTTTGGTGTCTAGCTTGATTGTGACCTTAAAAATGGATTATTATTATTATTATATAAAAGAAAATATGAACTTAATACTTAATATATGTATGTAAAAATAATTAAAATGTTTTTAACATCAATTTCAATAGAAGTCACACATTCTGATATCCCTTTGAATTCACAGGTTAGTATTTATAGGTTTAATGATTGGAAATCATTAAGACATAATTCTACTTTTTCACCACATAAAGGAAATGGAAGAAAGTTTGATGGAGAACAAATAATTTTTAGATTTAGATATTGCTTTAAATTGAATTAGAAATATTATCTAGCTCTTTAAAAGTATAGAAAATGAAACTACAACTCACTTAATACAAGTTGATTTTAAAACATTGCTATTTATAAAAATACAAATTTCTTAACAACTAGGAAAAAAAATTAATATCAATCTATACAAAAACCTATAAGCAAAGTAGAACCTTAACTTATTATTCATTTTTATAAAATAAAAATTAATGAACAACCAAAAACACCTTAACTTATTATTCATTTTTATAAAATAAAAATTAATAAATGCAACCAAAAAATATACATCCAATAAATCACTCTCCACATTAAGATATAAAATATCAAGATATAAAATTTTAGATGAAGCATAAACAAATGATAATAAGATAAAAAAAAATAGTTAAATAAATAAATAAATCTTTATAATATAGAAATTAGATAAAAAAAATATTATTAAAATAATCAACTTAAATCTTTAAAATTGTATTAAAAGTATAATTGTTAATTAAAAAAAAAACATATATATACAACCAAATCTATGAAGAAAAAGACACAACAGCCATATTCAAATTCCAGGCCTAATTGTTATCCACTCTAGTGCCAATACACCTAATAAAATAACGAAAATGTTTAGAAATCCTCCTCCTCTAACAATAAGCTTTTGGTAATTTCTAAACTAGAGAAATCATTTAAAACAACAGTAACAATGATCTTAAAAGTTATAACCAGGAAAGACGAGCTCAATGATTACAATATCAAAATGAATATCTGTCCAACAGAGTAGAATGATAAAAGTGCACTGACGCACTACATAGTTCTGAATTCACAGAAAAAATTAGCATGCAAAACTTTAACGACTAGATACGTAAAGCAAAAGCAAGGGGCCTGGTACTACTCGCCTGAAAATAAATCATATGTAATCACTTTTGTCTCTCAGACGATACAAATCCTGCACTGTTAGTGTCTACCATAGAGATGAGCGTACCCTCAGGCTGGTGCCTGAGTGGAAGAGGTGACCAAATCAGTGGAGAGTCAGCGTCGCTCTCCCTTGAACTTGAAGTTGCTTCTATCTTGGGTGTACTGTCAGACTGTGACATTGTCGAACTCGAAACCCTAAAAGAGGATTCTTCCTGCTGTGGACAAACTAGAGGAGCTAAGTCTTTTGCTGCTTTCCACAGCGCAGGGCCAAAGGCACCACTATTAACACCTTGAGTTTCTGGTGGGTTTTGTTTAGTAACCCTACCTTCATTGACCAATACTTTTGAGGAGCAGTGAAAGTGTCGATGAGGGTTGAACTTTCCATTCTTCTCTGCCATAGATGACTAGAAGGTATTAGGCTCACTGTGCTACTTATCTAACAAACTCGAACATAAATCTTGAATGGAAGAAGCCCAGCTCCCTTAAATATTCTGAATACAAGCTCCATTGTCCACATCATATTATAAATAATGGTTAACATCATCGGTCGATTTTGATTTCTTCCATGTAGTCAATGGCAGATTCTATCCAAACACTTTTTTCGATGTAGTCAATGGCACGTCCAAAGGGCAAGCAGCGAATTCAACCTTCGATTTATCTGCTGGCCCATCCTTTGACTAGAATACGCATGCCAGATATACTCCAAGTCCCCGGCATTGATTTATTGTAACAAATAATGGGTAAAAGTTGGATTTTGGATACGTAAGTTAGTTTAGTCTAAATGTTTTATGTTTTTGGTTCGTCTTTATTTTTTTTTCCAGAGAATTTTTTTCAAATTTTTCATTATAATGAATTTATTTATGTAATTAGAAATGCAATTTAAACAATAATACATTGTGATTTCATTTATGTGATTTGATTCTTGCTAAAAAACCAAAAACATAGATGATTTAGATAACGTCATTATATATGGGGCATGTCTTATCCTTTGTTTAATATATTCCAAAGTTTGTGTAGTTAATGAAACAAATAATGGATAAAAGTTAGATCATGATAATATAAATTAGTGTTATAAATATATAAGCTAAATTTGACATTGTAATCAATTCATATATCAATTAATGGTTGGTGTGTGTGATTAAATTTGACTTTATCAAATCTAATATGGTTAATACATTTTTATTATTAAGAAGTTCATGTTTTTTTTATAATATATATATATATATATATATATATATATATATATATATATATTTTAATTTATTTATTTTTTGAAATTCATAAATCAATTAATTGATGGTTGATATGTGTGATTAAATTTGACTTTATCAATGTAATATGGTTAATATATTTTTATTATTAAAGAGTTTATGTTTTTCTATAAAAAAAAATTGTATCTTAATTTATTTATTTTTTGAAATTAAGAGGATTTTTTTTTTCTTAAAATGAGTTAAAATCTTAAGAGAAAAGTTTTATAGTCAAATTTCTCATTTAATTAAATAAAAGAATAACTTAACTCACATTTGGAGAAAAAATTTGATACAAAAAGTGTTGAGTTTGTCTATGTTTTTACTTACTATTTTTTATTATTCTCCTATCCACTTTTTTAGGGTACTTGTTTCAAGATAGAGACCAAATTGGTGTGTGAGACTCCCTTGATTATGGGACAAGGGACACCTTCAACCTAGAGATTTTGACTATCAAATTTTAAGGTGTACATACCCTACCCTTCTGTGGATTTGATCTTTTAACCTACTAGGAGAAAATACATGTACTTAACTCTAAGGTCTCAGATAATTAATTACACAAATAATGGTTAGAATTTGGTTTTGGTTCATGTTCGGAAAACAACTGGTCAGATGAGATTATGCATTGATTTTGTGCATTAAGTCGAGCTAGTATAAAATATCACTTCCCTCTCCCTAACATGGAAATGATTTTGTAGCAAGTTGCAGGGTCACAAGTGATGTCCTTACTTGATGGTTTTTCCGGTTACAATCAAATCAAGGTAAAAAGTGAAGATAAGTACAAAACCACCTTTATTACTCATTGGGGTACCTTTGCTTATGAACGCATGCATTTTGGATTATACAATGTAGGTGCAACCTTTCAAAGAATTATGCAAATAGATTTTGACAATTTGATAGGTCATTCAGATCTACCTTGATGACTTAACAGTGTACTCTAAAATCTAATTAGATCATTTTGGTCATCTAAGAAAAGTTCTCATGCGATGTAAGAAGTTTGTCATTTCTCTAAATCCTTCCAAGTCTATTTTTGGCGTTACCAAGGGCAAGCTACTTGGATACATTGTCTTTCATTCATGAATAAGCATTGATCCTGAAAGGATTACTATTATCCTTAATCTACCTACTCCCACTTCCAAAAAGGAGGTTCAATATTTTATGGGGGTTATTAACTTTATCCGTAGGTTTGTTCCATATTTTGTTGCGATGGTCAAACCAATTCATAGTCTGCTTAAGCAAGATATTTTTTTTTCTTGGAGAAATGATGTCGAAAATTCTTTTGAAGGAATTAAGAAAGCAATCAGTTTCGTACCGGTTTTGGCAAAGCTGGATTTTGAGAAGGAATTCACAATATATACTAATGCCACTGACGAAGCAATTTCAGCTATCCTATAAGAACCCTTTTTATTATGACAACAACTCTGATAATAGGTGCAATTTTTTTTTTTGTTTTAAATGTGTGTGCGCCCGTGTAGAAAGGAAACAGAGACACTTGACTCTACGTCACCACCCGACGACTAACAAGATGCAACCACGATGATCACCACAAGAAGACAAGATGCACAACAAGTAGATGGAAGCATGAACGGCCCAAGACATAAGGCGCACTATAGGTAACTGCAACAATAAACGACCAAAGACACAAGGCGCACAATGCAAACATTTAATGACATATTGGGTTATGCACAGTACGACCACAGAGGGAAGAATCCATGGTAGTAGATCTTACTATTTCTGCACAGGAAAGAAGGGCGATTAATCTTAGTCCTCTGCTCCGGAGAGAGAGAAGTTCAGATAGGCTCCTCGCCGACTGCTTAGGCAGAAACTAGTAATCTATGTCAGGTGTGTCGCAAGAGTGGAAACCTTGCCTTTAAAGGGCCCGAGACTCTTGATACGGCACTGAATTCTTTACCCAGAAAGATCACCCACACAGACCTAAATACTAAGGCTACAAGGAGGTGTCTATATCCCGCCCGACATAAGAAACCACACAATGCAAGAGAACCAAGTACTACAATATCAAGGGCAACCATGGCCTTGATGGAAGACGCAAGTTAGAAGGACACCGACAATGAACAACCACTAGAAGGACTCAGTGACTTCAATTACAAACCACTTACCCCATTTGACTTCTATTAGACGACGATTTACCAACCCATTCTTAAATATGTAAAATCAACTAAATTCCATCCCCATCTACTGAGCCATGGTGACTCCTCGTACTTAATTTTGAGGACAGTTCATGATATATGTTTATCACTAACCATAATTACTACAATAACATACCATGAATGAATTATTTCATTACATTTACCACGCTTTCCTAGCAATAGGATATCATCCACAGCTCATCTCATATGTTAGTATCAATAAATAAACTGCCATGACATCATAAAAACTAGCATCATTACATTATAATATCAAGACTTCACAATTCACTAACTAAATTCATGATAACCACAATGACATCACCATAGTGCTAGCATTATTAAATGAACCCAACCTCATTTTCTAATTCATAATACTCCATGGTGCTTAGTTCAAGGAACCTCATATTTTATAAATCATCAATAACTAAAGATTCAATAGCATTATCATAAGACCACAATTTCATTATTTTTCCTATGATATCTAACACTAAAATATTAATGATGCTACCATGACATAATAAACATGTTACAATTATATCCCATTAACTCCGCAAAAATAACAATCACCTTATATTCTATGTGTTTCCGAACAACCCACTACAAATCAATGCCCCAATAGGGTAGCACAATTTCATGTTGAGTTACAAAGTTGTAGGAATAACATTGCATATCAAGATGGTGACCATTAATAAAGCTGGTAAGGAGGTTAGCACCAGTTATTCCAACCTCCATTGCGAGCCTTGCCAGGTAAGTCTAATGTGCATAAAATCTCAAGGTACAATCTATTAAATGGACATCCATTAGTGGGCAAGTTACCAGCCTTAACCTTAAAATTAAGTACATCGAATTGATTTCACCCTCCCCTCAACAGATCATAATAAATTAATGTACTTAGCTTCAGGACCTTACCCTTACATGAGGTAAAGAAAATAATTGAAAAATCCCTGCAATGAACTAGCCATTTCTTTTATTTTTATTTTTAAATTTTTCCCTTTCATACTATAATAACCTTGTAAAGAAATAGCCATAATCCTTTCCCTTTTTCATATTGTAAAAGAATCATCATTACAAATGTCAAACACTAGAAGCTAATGAAAACATGAACGTGTTTGGGTAGGACAACAAACATACAGGAATAAATATTGTGGTATCCAAAGTGCATATCAATGTACAGTCATTCTTTTTTATGATTTTTTTTTTCTTTAAACAAATCTCTAAGGCAGAATGCATAGCGATCTGTCCTTATGGTACTGTTCGTTGGTTATTCTCATTTTCTGAATAATGGGAGCAAATTCTGATATATAAAAAAAAACATTTATGTAGGAATGCTTGCTGGGTAAGGTAACGTCTTTGCAACCTACAGGGGATATGTTGATCACTTCATTTGCTTTGTCAGGTCTAAAATAGTTGAGGGAAATTGTCAAAATATTCTAGATTTGGATTGAATTTGGTTGTATATTGACCCCTTTTTATCAGATATGAATCAGCTTATAAAAGATTTAGACAACAACTCGTAGTTTATATATTCAAAAACAAGTAGTTTTATTTTTCTCTAATCTTCTTCAAGTTACTGTTCCTCATGTCTTGAGCAGATCAATGTTCAGGAAGTCAACATATGATTTCAGTAATAGGTGGACTTATCTACACGCCAAGAGGGGGCAACAAGCAACATGTTACAGCCAGATCATATGTTCAGGATGTTAATATATGAGTACTGTAACAGGAGGACAGTGAGATTATATGTCCATCATATGGGTAGGATGTTATATATATTAGTTTTCTAAACTTCATATTGTTTCTATGAATTCTATCTCTTCTTGCTTGTGAAAATAAAGAAGTATCCCTATCAATAAAATGCCCAGGTCACAATGGAGATGCCTAGCAATAAAATAAAATGCAAGCCACTAATGGGAAACGCCCACAATATATAAAAGAAAACCCACTGTAGAAATTTGCCCACCGTATTTAAAAACGCCCAATATATAGAAGAGAAAACCCACTAAAAAAAAATTGCCCACTGTATATAAAAATGCCGAATATATAAAAAGAGAAAACCTGCTGTAAAAATTGCCCACTGCATATAAAAACACCCAATATATTAAAAGAGAAAACCCACTGTAAAAATTTCCCACTGTATATAAAAATGCCCAATATATAAAAGAGAAAACC
The DNA here is from genome assembly GCA_032191745.1 of Picea mariana. NCBI lineage: Eukaryota > Viridiplantae > Streptophyta > Pinopsida > Pinales > Pinaceae > Picea > Picea mariana. The sequence goes on from JASDQU010107311.1 coordinate 47,111, forward strand.
CACTGTAAAAATTGCCCACTGCATATAAAAACGCTTAATATATTAAAAGAGAAAACCCACTATAAAAACTGCCCACTGTATATAAAAATGCCCAATATATAAAAGAGAAAACCCGCTGTAAAAATTGCCCACTGTATATAAAAACGCCCAATATATAAAAAGAGAAAACCCGCTGTAAAAATTGCCCACTACATATAACCTTTTATAAATGATAGTCATAAGGAAAACGCCCATGGCAAGTTAATAAAATGAAAGGTATGCAAACGAAATTCCCAAGTAAATAAGGAATACGCCCAACGAATTTATACACCAAGAAACGATTCCTTCAACACCAGATCAACCCCAGATCAACTGATCTTAGAAATAATAATAAAAAAAATTCCCAACGAAAGTGCCAGAGCGAATGCCATTACAAGTGTTAATTCCATAAAATAGCCAGCAATGAGATCGCCATGACCAACATTTCAGAACATCTTATTAAACAAAAGTTTTCCAGAAACAATATCACTGTAGCATACAAGGACGAATTACAACAACTGAAGTAACATCTTTACACTAATACATCATAATCGCTGAAGTAAATAACTAGGAAGTCTACCCTACTAAACACATGAGCATACTGTTGCCTTGCACCCACTTCGGATGACGTCCCGCGCTCCGTGCCGCTCTCGCTCGCCAACCATAGAGACTACACTGGTACCTCCCAGCAAATCGCTAGGGGTACTCTGCTTCCCCCTTAGCCCCCCGAGCCACGAAGGGGCCACACAAATCCAGAAGATAAGTCTAGCTTCTCAGCTTGCCTCGCAAGGCTGAGCTACCACTCAATCCGTGCTGAGAAAAACCCAACTCCTCACCAGAAATCAGTCAAGCCACAATCCAGCAGCGTAACTTTATGCTAACTGTTCATCCTCTTCTTCATCATCTTCCCCTTCTTTTATCCAAATTTGAGACCCGCCTACTTTCCCTAAATCACTATTAATTTCAATTTTAATGACAATCCTCTAAAAATTCTCTGTCGTCCAAGTGTCACTCATCCCCCACGTTTCTCCAAAAATATTTTCTTTA
>JASDQU010107311.1:48390-69840 GCA_032191745.1 Picea mariana
CCTATTTTGGCGCCTATGCTATTTTTAGCTAGGCTAACTCCCGTTACTCCTAATTTAGTGGAGTTTTTTGGGGAAAAGAGGAGGAAATTAGTTTTTGCCATAACTTTGGCTACAGGAGACCATTTGGGACGATTTTTGGGTCGTTTTTGGGTCTCTTCGACCTTATGGAGCCATTGGAGCAGGTTTCAGAGCCATTGGAGTCCATTTGCAGGTGTTTTTTCTTCAGGGAAGCTTTCAGGGCCACTAGGGCCATTTCAGTGTTGGAGCTGTTTGGAGGCTAGGCTCTGCCATTTTTGGTGATTCAAAAGCCATGTTCAGCTAATTTCGACCTTCTGAATCTGATGGCAGAGGTTTCAGAACCATTTGAGGCCATATTCACATCCAAATTCTCCATTGAAGATTAAAGGGCCACCAGGGTCATTTTGGGGAAAGTACTGTTAAGGTACATTTTCACTGTTTAGTGATTTGGAAAAAGCATGTTCAGCTAATTCCTATCTTCTGAGTCTGTATTTACAGTCAGTTCTGTCCTTTGAGACTTTCTTATTCTTGTATTAGAATTTTGGAGCATTTTAATACAAGAGGACAAGCCCATTTTGGGAGGCTTGGTCCAGCAGATGTACCTGAAGTGGGTGAACTGCTTTATCATTTTGGGTGTTGTGATTTGCTGTGTTATTTGTTGCTGTTACATGGCTGTGTATTGATTTATCACACATATTTAAGCATGTAAAAGAACCTTTATTTTCACATTTACATTGCAAAGAAGAACCAATAACTTCAACACATAAACCCTCTTGCACATTTAAACACATGAAGCAAGTTCCTGTTAAGGTTTAATTTAATGAGGAAAATGGATACCTTGCACCCTTAAACAAGTACATTCCATTTTCAGATCAGGAAAGTACAAATAGTCTCATCCTTACATCATCATGACTATTATCCCTTGGATATATTAATATCATGTTATTTGATCCTACATATTTGTTGGTGAAAATATATGTTAGGCTCTTGGTGATGTTTTTAAAAACCACCATGGTTTTGACATGAGGAGAAACTTCGCCAACTACCTCTACCATTGACTTCTTCGACATGGATTCCAAGTCTTTTTCGACAAGAGGGAATTGCAACAAGGCAACAACTTCAATTCTCAAATAAAAACTTCTATTGAATTCGCCTCTATCCATGTTGCAATTTTATCTCCATGATATGGAGATTAGTATTGGTGTCTGGAAGAGCTCCATCACGCCATAAGACTATGCCATTTGTTGGTAAACCTGTAATTTATGCAATTAAGTCTACATCTATGGAGACATGCGTCTCCATCCATAATATGCCTCCATGTACTAGTGTCCGTAGTTGTTTGAAAGAGGAATTTACATATTTTCCTCTCTCAAAATGAGGAATCTCTAGTAAGTTCATCATCCCTATGTTATAAAGCCTTGTAATCCTATTTCAGCTCCAAAATGGGATCCCCATGGACCCTCTCCTCTACTCTCCATGTACACTTGTACAAACTTAGGGAGCTTCCTCGTTTCTTCCACATTGTGATCAACATACTTTAGTTTGTTAACATGCCCTAGCATGTCACCAACTACTTTGACTTTGTCTCGTATTTGTGGCAGTGACAGTCTTGTCTCCTTCTGCTTAGTTGGTGTTCTTGGCAGGAACTATGTGAGGAAACAAGGAATCACATATCAAATCCCAAATGTGATCCTCAATTGACTTGGAATCACCCAGGTCCTTTTAAACCTTTAATTCCATCTCGCATCTACTATCCCATCGTTGTTTTTTTGAATTGATTTCCCTTGGCGAACCCAACTTTTGATTTCAATGACTTCTATGTGTGGGTTTTATTGATTATTATGAAAAGATTGTGGTTTTATATTTTGTCCCTTATCACTTTAGTCATCAGTTTGTGCCTGAGCAGTCAGATAGGAGTTGAATTGATGATTATCACTTTGGTGTTTAAAGACCTATAGATTCAAATTCCCTGCTTTTCTGTGCAGAGATGATGAGTGAAGGATAAAAATTTGCTATGCCGCCTAGCCCTTATTTATCCATGAGTTGATTGATTCATGGATGAATTTTTAGTCTTTGCGCCTACTTGTGTAGATTTGGTTTTTCCTTGAAATTCATCAGATCAATATTTAATTTAATATGCTTGGATTTTTAGTGAGTAACTGAATGAATTTCACTTTTTTTAGTCTCTTGATATGGATTCTCTACGAAATTCAACACTCACTTTTGATATGGATTATCTTCCAAACCATAGACTCTTATCATTGTAAACTCCTCAAAAAGGAACTTGTCTCCCACTTTGGTGGTCTTTGCCAATTGTAGTGACCCTTTGATTAAAGGAATAATTATAATGAATAATTCATTTTGGATAATAAAGTCAAATATAGAAATAAAAGAGTCTTAGATGGGAACTAATTATTATAACTTCATTTAATATTTAAATATGGGAACTAATTATTATCTCATTGATGATATTTATATTCATATAATATAACTTCAAATTGACAACTTATTAATTAATTCATTAATAACCTAGAGACATTAGTAACTAATGTGTTTATTGAACCATAATATTGTATGTGTGTTGGATATTTAGGCATAGCTAGCACACACATATCTCATATGTAGACGATAATAACACGCGATGTTCCTAATGTAATTTTTAAAATGTTAACAAATAATAATGCAAACAAATAAATAAAGTAAATCACCAGGCTCCCTTTAAACCCTTAATTCCATATCGCATCTCCCATCCCTTCCTTTGTTGAAATATGTTGGAGTTTTGACAATATTGAACTAACTCTAGAGATAATCCAAATTCGAAATCTTCAAACCTTTCAACCTAATATCTCTAGTAGACAACTAGTGTTAGTCATCACACATCTAGAGAGTGTGGATAGCATGACCATCCTACAACATGAGGGGAGTGTGGATATCTATATACATTAACATTTATAACCATTAATTTTGTGACAATTAAAAGACTCACTCAATTGCATCTTCTTTGAAATATATATGTCAATTTTGTGACAATTAAGAATCACTCAAAATCATCTTATTTTTAATATATATCCCATTAAAACTCACATTACTATGTTTACAATAGGTTATGATGCACTTACATTTGAAATTATTATCATGATTACTCTCAATCCACATGAATTGCCACCTTATATGACTATATTTTATCTAGATTTCTAACTCCAACTAAGCATCACAAATATTACATTTGCATCACCTCATCAAAATTTATATTAGGAATACGAACAACCCTCATACAAAATTTGTACATTTCATATGTTATATAACATTATCCAATCTGTGATCAGATAAGAGTGCACCACTTAGTAAAGCAAGATTTCTTATGTGCCAAGATTAAGGGCATAAGAAGTTGTTGTGCACCACTTACTAAATATTTCTCATGTTATTAGTGGGTGTGTGAGGTTATGAATATAAAATATTTGTTTTGGGGATTCTAATGCATTGCATTATATGTGGTCTTTGTGGATCCAACCATAGGGAATTTTTTGGGATATTAAAGAAATGTTCTAATACATTTTTTTAGTGGATCCAACCATAGGGAGCTTTTAATGATTCTTAAAGAAATGTTACAAGGAGTATATATATGTTGTATTAGTGGATTGAACCATGTTCAAAGAATATGCACATGTTATTGAGTTAATTTTGGGTAGTTATCCACTCAATGTAGAAATCCCTTAGTTTATAGTACAATTAGGTCCCTTTATGTAACTTTAGGTGACCATAAAGTATTTCAAAGTTATGTATTTAGTTCAACCATATCCAAAACTATCCAAAAATTAGTCCTCAAATCTCTCAAGTGATACAACTATATAATATAACATTTTCACAGTTCATATGTTATATAATATAACAATATCCAATCTGTGATCATATAAGAGTGCACCACTTAGTAAAGCAAGATTTTTTATGTGCCAAGATTAAAGGCATAACAAGTTGTTGTGCACCACTTACTAAATATTTCTCATGTTATTAGTTGGTACACGAGGTTATGAATATAAAATCTTTGTTTTGGGGATGTAACATCCCGCTCTGGTGCACTGAGAAACTTATTATTTGAGGACATTTGCTCACAAGTGATTCAGGCTATTATGATATTAAAACATTTGTCCTTGATTATGATGCGTTGTGATAGATTACATGATGTTTACTACATTTACATAGACAGGTGCTATTGACTCAGTTTTACTGAGTGGACATGGTTTTGGACCTTGAGGATGCAGAGGCATCGACATAACCCCTTTGACTCTAGATCGAGTCAGGGAGTGTGCTATTGGTGTTTGATTGTTTTATTGTGATTTTAGTACGTTTGATTATATGATGTGATGTGGACATGTTCTGAAATGATTTGTTGATGATGCAGGCTAATGATATCTTGCCGACCAAACTCACATATGGAGTAAAGGGGTCACACATGACTACTAGAGAGGTTGAAGGAGAGGTGTGGACAACATCCCTGCCACAACCTACTAGCACTCTCACCATGGATCGAAATGTAGGTTAATGATTACCTAGTTCGAGAGGACCCACGATGCCATGAGGGCAGACTGTGATAGTCACTCGCGATGATTCTAAGGGGCACGCAATAAGGCAGGGGCCTTATTCCTTAGAATGCCTTAATCTCCCACAAGTTCACCTGGCGAAGTATTGACTCTAGGGGTTATTGATGTCTACCAATCAGTCAATAAGAGAGTGGCACCCTTGGAGCATGTGGTGCATCCTAAAGGGCATGTCGCGTAAAAGAAACAAAAGAGGCAAGTGGCACCCTTGGAGCACATGGTGCATCCTGAAGGGCACGTCGCACAAAAGAAACAAACGAGGAAAGTGGCACCCTTGGAGCATGTGGTGCATCCTGAAGGGCACGTCACATTGATGATGATGAAGGAACAAACCTAGATGGCCCTAAGACATTTAACACCTTAAGAAATTCTTAACAACTTCCCTAATTAAATGTCGCCCAGTTCATAATCTAATTCCTAAGTCTAAAAATTCTCTAAGGGTAAAATTTTGTCTAACCTTAAGAAAAATACCCTATAAAAGAATAAAAAAATTAAAAATTAAACTAAAAACCACTTAAGTAATAGTTTTAGTCTTCATAAAATTTTGGGGGTAAAATAAAGAGAGTAAGAATTTAATTCAAATCATTGGATTTAAAATTGTAAAGAAGAATTTAATTGTTTAACTTGTGAAAGTGTAAAAGATATTAAATTCTTAATAAAAAGGAAAAGAGGTTAATTTACGCAACTGCCATCTTTGTCTGTAATAAAAAGGGGAAAGAAGGGAATAACAAAAATAAGGAAACTAAGGAATGGAGGAAACATAATAAGGGAAAGAAGGGAACTTATGGTAAAATATGAGGTCAACTTCATAAAGAATCGACAATAAAGAACCTTCTAAATTGAACTAAATTAGCAACATCATTTTTAGGGAAAGTATTTAAAACCTGTAAGGGAATCTAGGGACACCTAGGAGTAAAAATAGGAGTAACTCTAGCTGGGTGAGGCAAATAACACAATTTAATAAATTAAAGAAAATAGTTAATGGAGAAACGTGGGGGATGAATGACATTTGTACGAAAGAGAATTTTTAGAAGATTTTATTAAAACTTAAAGTAAATGAAATTTGGGGAAAGTGGGAAGTTCTAAAACTCTATAAAAAAGAGGAAGGAGGAGGAAGAAAGATATTGACTGTTAGTGTAACATTACGCTATCAGATTTGTGACTTGATTAATTACTTGTGGGGAGTTGGGATTTCCCATCTCGTATTGGAGTGGTAGCTCGGCCTTGCGAGGCAAGCTGAGAGCTAGACGTACCATATAGATAGTGTGTGGCCCCTTTGTGGCTTGGGGGGCTAAGGGGGAAGTAGAGTACCCCTAGTGTTGGCTGGGAGGTACCAGTGAGGTTTTGAAGGTCGGTGAGTAGGATTTTCATGGAGCATGCAGATGACACTCGGAGTAGGGGAATAGGAAATAGTACACCTTTTTGGTTGAATTATAGAATGTGTATGATGTATGATTTAGATATGTTGGTGTGATTATTTTGGGTTTGTTTTTGGTTCCAGTTGCACAGAAATCTGGTTCTCTACCATGCTGTATTTTTGGGCCGGAATTCATTGCCCGAATCGATTCCTGAAGTTATATGATGAACTTTTTGACTAAATTTACATGTATTAATGCGTGATTAGTTTGCAATTTATGCCATGACATTTTATGTAATGTAATTTTAGGTTTAGAAATTATGCCATACAAACTCCTATCGTTTTGCCCCTGCAAACTATGTTAAGATCATGAAATTTCCTCCTTTGGCTGCACTTCCTTGAATTAGGGGCGATTATGCACAACAAAACCTCTGTATTTAATTTTTGGGGCAGTTGATTGATTACTGGGTGCTTGACTAGCTACATGCCTCTCGATCTAGACTGCCAGAGTGTGTTGGTTAAGAAAATATTTACCTCGGGACTTTTATTGAAGGGTTAATGCTAGCGCTTTAACTTGTTGGATGGTTTAACCTCTATAAATTTGATTGTTAACTCTTAGCAATTCATTTTGTGTGACTAGGAGCTTTGTATCTTCAATCCCGAAGTTACTATGTCTTAAATCAACACACTGCCATTTTCTTTTATTTTACATGGGATTGACAGTAAAAGTTGTCTTAAATGCGGGAGATTTACTCTGTAGTCACCCATGAGTTACTCGAATGCTTGCGTAGCTACTGTTTTAATGGGTAGCATTTGTTTGTGCCATCGGAGGTTGTTCCACTATATAATCGAGGGTAAACTATGATACTATGTGGTCTTGTGGTTGACAGCATGCTTATTAGACAAGGAATTAATGTATTGAATTAACAATGATTTCAATCTCCTTACTACCAAGATTCCACTATGTTAAAGCTTATCAGATAACCCAATCGTTATGTGTTAATAAATAGCCACTCATTTTCAAAAATGATTATTCTGCTGATGCTAGCCAGAAGGTGCGAAAAGATGATATGTAGCGCCCAACATGAGAGGAATGCCATAAGATTCCATGTTGCAATTTTGTGACAGCTGGCAGGTGGCCTAGTGTGGGTCATGAGCTTATCTTGCATGGATAGGGACTATAAAGGCTTATCAGTTTTGATTTTTGTTTTCCACAGTAGTTTATTATATGTAAAAAAAAAAGAGGCATGAGCAGGGCACCAGGTGCTTCCTTTTCCTTATGGCCCCCATAGGTTTCACCCACCACGTGAATGCTTTATCAAAGTGCCAATTTAAAAATCCTGGTCTCAATTCTGTGCATCCAAYGCTTTTTGCAAAAACGTTAGTGAGATACCTGACACATTTGAGTTGAATACCATTGGCGTAGACCTTGGCATCGATAGCATAAGTTGAATAAAGATTTATGAACAGAAGAATGAAAGTGTRCTGACCAGTGATATGTGACCGTTGTGTTACCTAGATGCACTCGCTGTAGCTCCAGCATTAAGATGGTAATATTGGATGACAGGGGCATTAATTGTTTACAACRTGACTGGTAAGTGATCTTTTTGGCAAGCTTTATGGTTGGTAATTATTCACAATCTACTAAATCAAACAAATCTACATTATTTTAAATAAAATCCATCACCTTTTTCCATTTAATGCTATATAACAACAACTACTTATTTGTTATTATTTCCAATAGCAATCTACCTTATTTTAAATAAAAGCCATCTACTTTTTCTAGTTAATATTATATAACAACAACTACTTTATTGTCAGTAATTCCAATAGCAATCTACCTTATTTTAATAAAATCCACCTACTTTTCCAGTTAATGTTCCATGGCATCAACTACTTTATTTTGTTAATATTTAAAAATAATTATCTACTTTATTTTAATAAATGCAATTTACTTTTCAGTTAACATTTCATAACATACAATTACTTTATTTCAGTTAGTCTGTAATAAAAACAAGCTACCTTAATTTAGTTAATGCCTCAATTAATGCTAATGGCTAGTAGATTGAGAATATGATTAATTTAGAATTGCCCTTTTGGAATGTGTAACAATTAAAGCTGATTGGTGAAGAGTGACGTAATTGCAACTTTCTGACTAGCTCATTGAATTTACGATTGAGGATGCATTTTATTTTTTTATTATTATGGATCTAGTATTGGTTATTTAGATGTGATAAACTGATTAAGTAACAATAATGACATATGGTAAATTAGATGTGTAAACATTAACCTTGTTAAAGGGTTCGTAGAATTGACCTTTAGCCTTGATTGATGGATGGGTTGTTACACTATTTTCGCCTTGGTATGCTTGTGTTGAGTAGGATGTAGACACCTCCATGTTCCTCAAAACAGTCGCCAGCCCTGAGACCTTAAATGGTTAAAATTGATGGGAATCTAGGCTTGAGAATTACTTATGTGTCTTGGAGGTCCTAACCATTGCAGGGTAGGACAGGCAGGTAGTCTGTCTTACTTATTGTCGATTGATCGTCATTAAATGCATCTAGTTACTTGTTGTGCATCTCATGTTGTATTGTTGTGTTCATCGTGGTTGTGTCTTGTTCGTTGTCGAGTGGCGACACTGAGTCGAATGTATTTGTTTCCCTTGTACATGCATGCACACACTTTAAAAAAAAAATAAAAAATTCACTTGTTATAAGAGGTTTGTCTCCGTAACGTGGAGGTTCGTTACATATGATATCAGAGTGGGTTCAACCTATGACTTGGGATCACTACGAATTTCGTTGTTATGATTTGATTATACTATTGCTAATTGAGTTGACTTGTGTGGGTGTAGGTAATCATGGTTAGAGGACACCACAGAGGTAGACGATGGAGTGCTAGGAGAGGAGGCACGACGCCTCTGGTAGCATCCACACTTGAGGGGTCTAACCCCCAGGGAGACCAGTAGGTTCTCGGACAGGAGAAGATAATAGCTGGCGATGTTGTCCAGATGATGAGATCTTTTCAGTGCATGTTCGAGGCATTGATAAGCTGTTTGGATAGAGATGAGGCCAGAGTGCTGGTGCCCGCTGAGGTTCCGCCGCGCACACCGGAGATTACTGGTAGCATTCACCATGAACTCGAGAAGGTCAAATGTCCCGAGTTCTTTGGTGCCTTGGATGGAACAACCGCCGAGGCATGGTTGGAGAACATGGTGATGTGCTTCGCACTTCATGATTATGCCTCCAACATTAAGGTCCACATGGAGGTCTTTCAACTGAAGGGGAGCACTCTTCTATGGTGGAAGACTCTCCTACCACAACTGAACATGGCCATCGAAGATGTGTCCTAGGAACTGTTTGAGGAACGGTTTCAAGAGAGGTACCTTTCAGAGGAATTCATTGAGTATTAGCTCAATGAGTTCAATGCCTTACATCAATGAGGTCGTATGATGCCTGAGTACGAGGCCCATTTTATGGAGCTACTCCGGTATGCTCCTCACCTGAACATGGAGAAACTTAAGGTTAACAGGTTCGTGTTTGGCCTTAACGACAGCTTGCGTGCAAAGGTTAGGATTTTGATGCCTCAAACCTTGCATGATGCCATCCAGAAGGCCCTCATAGTAGAGGAGGAGCATATTAGTGGGGGTTAGACCAGGACTCCAATGAGACCAGCAGGGCATATTTCATCTAGAACACAGTAGCACCAGATGCCAGCGAGACATACAATGGGATATCGTGGATTCCAGAGGGGATCCACTTTCACCACACCTTGGTGACCACCACCTCAGAAACCGACATCTTATTGGGGACCACATCATTAATAGAAACATCGCCCCACAGCAGGAGAAATTTAGGCCTATTAAGCAGAACAGACTAGGGTTCCAAGCCAGTGGGCCATCATATTCTACTTCGGGTGCCAGGACTACTGGGCCAAAGAAGGGGTGTTGGACATGTGGGGAGCCACACTACCAGCGCGACTGTCCTATGGAGAGGACCAGAGCATCTAGATCAGTCGGACCCACTACCATGGGAGATATGGGAAAGGCCCATCAGATTCATGCAGTGGTGAATAACCTCCAGGTAGAGCACCAGTCGACTGTGCTTGAGACAACAGGTACTGTCGCTAACTAGACCCTTAGTATTTTGATAGATCCTAGTGCTACTAAGAGTTTAATTTCTGATGCAGCGCTAAAAAGGATTAAGGTAAAGGAAGTTAAAAAGGATGAGTTTAGCTTCATGGAGGTGGCTTCTGGAGCCAAACAGAAGGTTGGAGGAAAGGTTACAGGTTGTTCCCTTAACCTGGGAGAGTTTGTCACGAGGGCCAACTTGTACGTCACGATCTTAGGATCTTATGATGTCATGATTGGTATGGATTGGTTGGAGTCACATGAGGCGATACTCAAATATAATACAAAATGGTTGAGCTTGGTCAATAACGAAGGACAGAGACTTGTGATTGTAGGATAGAACCAGGGAGTTTCCCTGAGGTTTGTCTCTTCATTATAGTCACGGAAGAGTATGTGCAAGGGGTGCAAGATTTATGCGATCCTTGCACTAAACGAGAAGGGAGTAGCAGAAGGTCTAGAACACCTTTCGGTGGTGAAGGAGTTTGTAGACGTATTTCTAGAGGAGTTACCTGGGATGTCACCAGAGAGGGAATTGGAGTTTACCATAGACCTAAAACTAGGGACTGAATCGATAGCAAGAACACCTTATCGGATGTTGACCCCAGAGTTACAAGAGTTGAAAATGCAACTGAAGGAGTTGTTGGACCTGGGACTGATATGTCCTAGTGTGTCACCATGGGGTGCACCAGTTATTTTCATATGAAAGAAGGATGGATCATGAAGGCTTTTCATCAACTACCATCATCAGAACAAGGCCACGATCAAGAATCAATATCCCTTGCTGAGAATTGATGATCTGTTCGTTCAAATGAAGGGTGTGATGGTGTTCTCCAAGATTGATTTGCAATCAGGGTATCACCAGTTGTAGATCAAGGAGGATGATGTCCCTAAGATCTCTTTTAAGACAAGGTTTGGACACTACGAGTTTATTGTTTTACTATTTGGACTGACAAACACCCCAGGGGTATTTATGAGTTTGATGAACGGAGTGTTCTGCAAGTACATGGACAAGTTCATCCAAGTATTCATTGACGATATTTTGATATACTCTCGGACTACGAAGGAGAATGAAGAGCACTTGTGCTTGGTACTACAATGTCTATGAGAGCAAAAAAAGTATGGGAAGTTGTCCAAATGCTCTTTTTATCAATCAAGGATTCACTACTTAGGGCATGCCATCTCCGGCGAAGGCATCATCGTGGATCCAACCAAGGTCGAGGCTATGGAATGGTCTGCATCGACAAATGTCACGGAAGTGTGTAGTTTTATGGGTTTAGCAGGATACTATCGACGATTTGTCGAGGGATTTTCAAAGATAGCAAATCCAATCATAGAATTGTAGAAGAAAAACAAGAAGTTTGTTTGGACCAAGAAATGTGCGAAAGCATTTCGGAGGTTTAAGGAGTTGTTGACAACTGCACCGATACTAAAGGTCCCTAACATGGACGCACACTTCTTGGTATGCACTGACACATCCAAGGAAGGTTTATGTGGAGTCTTGATGCAAGATGGATGAGTGATTTCATACATTTCTAGGAAACTGAGAAGGCATGAGGAGAACTACACGACACATGATTTGGAGTTATTAGCCATCGTATATGCCTTAAAGGTATGGAGACACTACCTTGTTGGATGAAAATTTGAACTAAATATCGATCATTGTGGACTACAACACATTTTTACGCAAAGCGACCTGAACGCATGACAACGACGTTGGTCGGAATTGCTTAGAGAATACGACATTGAGATTACTTACATAAATGGAACAGTGAACTGAATGGTGGATGTTTTGAGTCGGAGACCACGCATCCTTTCAGTGTTGCCTCTTCAGACGAATCTATGTGAAAATATTCTAACTTTACAGTGTGATGATGACTGGTACAAGGAGGGCGAGGGTTTTATCAGAAAAAACACAATGATGGTACCATGATATGAGGGATTTTATTTTGATAGCGATGGGTTATTGAGGTTTATAAGTTAGATTTACGTACCACCAAATGATGAGTTGAGGAGGTTGATCCTAAGCGAGGCTCATAGAGCAGTTTACATGGCTCACCCAGGAGTCACGAAGATGAGGGCAAACCTTAAACCCTTATTTTTATGGAGGGGAATGAAGGCAGACATAGTCAACTATGTGGCCATATGCCTCGAATGTCGGCAGGTAAAGGCTGAACATAGACACCTAGCAGGATTACTACAACCACATGCCATCCCAGAATCAAAATGGGAGGTTATTTCGATGGATTTTATTGTTGGATTTCCACTGACGGCAAGGAGACACGACTCGATTTTTGTAGTAGAAGACACTCTGATGAAGAGTGCTCACTTTATTCCTATGCATACGACGTATCAGGCACCTAACATATCTAGAGTTTTTATCAGTGAGATTGTGAGGTTGCATGGCATGCCTAAGAGGATTATATTCGATCAAGGATTGGTGTTTACTGGATGATTTTGGATGATTTTCCAAGAGGCCTTGGGAACCCAACTTAACTTTAGTACTATGTATCACCCGAAGACTGACGGGTACACAAAACAAACGAACCAAACCTTGGAACAAATTTTGTGTATGTATGTGATGGACCAACAAAAGAGTTGGGAAGAATTCTTGCCACTAGTGGAGTTTGCTTACAACAACAGTTACCAGAGCACCATTAAGATGGTGCCTTTTGAGTTTTTTTATGGGAAACCGTGTCAGATGCCCTTGAGTTGGGATCAGCTTGAGGATAGGGTCTTGTTGGGACCAGAAGTGATCCAAGAAATGGAAGAGAAAATGAAAACCATAAGACAAAGGATTAAAGAAGTGCAGGATCGATAGAAGAGTTATGCCGATGCACACCGAGTCGACCATATTTACGAGGTCAGTGATCGAGTCTTCTTGCAGGCTAATTTGCATATGAGCTCGATCAAATTTGGAAAGGGAGATAAAATCTCTCCTTGGTTTGTGGGACCTTTCAAGATTGTGGAGAGAAAGGGGCCCATGGCCTATCGACTAGCCTTGCCTAATTCCTTGAGGCATATGCACGATGTTTTTCATGTATCTGTTTTGAGACATTATATCAGTGATCCTACGCATGTTATTGAAATGAGTTCCTTGCAGGTATCAGATGAGGGAACACTCATGGCTGATCAGGTCCACATCTTTGATCATTGCATTTGACAGTTATGACATCGAATGGTAGATCAAGTCAAGGTCCAGTGGGACAATTATAGTCTACACTCGGTGACCTGGGAGAACGCATATGATATGAACCAGCAGTTTCCATTTTTGTTTGATAGATAGACTTATGATACTGTGATACATTAATTTCAACGTTTATACTATGAAACTTCGAGACAAAGTTTAGACCAAGAGGGGGTGTATGTAACATCCCTCTCTGGTGCACTGAGAAACTTATTCTTTGAGGACACTTGCTCGCAAGTGATCCAGGCTATTATGATATTAAAACATTTGTCCTTGATTATGATGCGTTATGATAGATGACATGATTTTTACTGCATTGACATAGACAGGTGTTATTGAATCAGTTTTACTGAGTGTGTAGGGTTTTGGACCTTGAGGATACAGAGGCATCGACAGAACCCATTGGACTCTGGATCGAGTAATGGAGTGTGTTATTGGGGTTTGATTGTTTTATTATGATTTTAGTACATTTGATTAGATGATGTGATGTGGACATGTTCTGAGATGATTTGTTGATGATGCAGGCTGACAATAACTTGCTGACCAGACTCACATATGGAGTAAAGGGGTCACACATGACTACTAGAGAGGTTGAGGGAGAGGTGTGGATAGCAGCCCTGCCATAGCCTACTAGCACTCCCGCTGTGGATCGAACTGTAGGTTAACGACTACCTAGTTCAAGAGGACCCACGATGCCACAAGGGTAGACTGCAACATTCGCTTGCGATGATTCTAAGGGGAGTGCAATAAGGTGGGGGCCTTATTCGTTAGAAGCCCTTAGTCTCCCACAAGTTCACTTGGTGAAGTATTGACTCTAGGGGTTATTGATATCTACCAATCAATCAAGAAGCGAGTGACACCCTTGGAGCACGTGGTGCATCCTGAAGGGCACGTTACACAAAAGAAACAAAAGAGGCGAGTGGCACCCTTGGAGCACGTGGTGCATCCTGAAGGGCACGTTGTGCAAAAGAAACAAACGAGGCGAGTGACACCCTTGGAACACGTGGTGCATGCTGAAGGGAACGTCGCATTGATGATGATGAAGGAACAAACCTAGATGGCCCTAAGACATTTAACACCTTAATAAATTCTTAAACAACTTCCCTAATTAAATGTCGCCTAGTTCAGAATCTAAGTCCTAAGTCTAAAACTTCTCTAGGGGTAAAATTTTGTCTATCCTTAAGAAAAATACCCTATAAAAAAAATAAAATAAATAAAAATTGAACTAAAAACCACTTAAGTAATAGTTTTAGTCTTCATAAAAATTTTGGGGTAAAATGAAGAGAGTAAGAATTTAATTCAAATCAGTGAATTTAAAATTGTAAAGAAGAATTTAATTGTTTAACTTGTGAATGTGTAAAAGATATTAAATTCTTAATAAAAAGGAAAAGAGGTTAATTTGCGCAACTGCCATTTTTGGCTCTAATAAAAAGGGGAAAGAAGGGAATAATAAAAGTCAGGAAACTAAGGAATGGAGGAAACATAATAAGGGAAGGAAGGGAACTTATGGTAAAAGGCGAGGTCAACTTAGTAAAGAATCGACAATAAAGAACCTTCTAAATTGAACTAAATTAGCAACATCATTTTTAGGGAAAGTATTTAAAACCTGTAAGGGAATCTAGGGAAACCTATGAGTAAAAATAGGAGTAACTCTAGCTGGGTGAGGAAAATAAGAGAATTTAATAAATTAAATAAAATAGTTAATAGAGAAACGTGGGGGATGAATGACATTTGTACGAAAGAGAATTTTTAGAATATTTTATTAAAAATTAAAGTAAATGAAATTTGGGGAATGTGGGAAGTTCTAAAACTCTATAAAAGAGAGGAAGGAGGAGGAAGAAGGGGATCGACTGTTAGCATAACGTTAAGATGTCAGATTTGTGACTTCAATGATTACTTGTGGGGATTTTGGGGCAATTATGCACAACAAACCCTCTTTATTTAATTTTTGGGGCAGTTGATTGATTGTCGAGTGCTTGACCAGGTAAATGCCCATCGATCTAGACTGCCAGAGTGTGTTGGTTAAGAAAATATTTACCTCAGGACGTTTATTGAAGGGTTAATCCCAGCTCTTTAAATTGTTGGATGTTTTAACCTCTGTAAATTTGATTGTTAACTCTCATCGATTCATTTTGTGTGACCAGGAGATGTGTATCTTCAATCCTAGAGTTACTGTGTATTAAATCTACACACTGCTATTTTCTTTTATTTTACATGCGATTGACAGTAAAAGTTTTATTAAATGTGGGAGATTTACTCTGTAGCCACCCACGAGTTACTCGAATGCTTGCGTAGTTACTTTTTTAATGGGTAGTGTTTGTTTGTGCCATCAGAGGTTGTTCCACTGTGTAATTGGGGGTAAAATATGATACTGTGTGGTCTTATGGTTGACAGCGTGCTTATTAGACAAGGAATTAATGTATTGAATTAACAACGATTTCAATCCCCATACTACCAAGATTCCAGTATGTTAAAGCTTATCAGATAACCCAATTGTTATGTGTTAATGAGTAACCACTCATTTTCAAAAATGATTCTTCTGCTGATGCTAGACGAAAGGTGCGAAAAGTCGATATGTAGTGCCCAACATGACAGGAACACCATAAGATTCTGGCTTGCAATTTTGTGACAGCTGGCAGGTGGCCTAGCGTGGGTCACAAGCTTATCTTGCATGGATCGAGACTATAAAGGCTTACCAGTTTTTTTTTTTTTTTTTACACAGTAGTTTATTATATGTTAAAAAAAAAATGAGGCCTGAGTAGGGCACCAGGCACTTCCTTTTCCTTATGGCCCCCATAGGTTTCACCCACTACATGAATGCTTTATCAAAGTGCCAATTTAGAAATCCGGGTCTCGACCCTGTGCATCCAACACTTTTTGCAAAAAATTTAGTGAGATACTTGACGCATTTGAGTTGAATATCATTGGCGTAGACCTTTGCATCGATAGCATAAGTTGAATAGAGATTTATTAACGGTAGAATGAAAGCGTGTTGACCAGTGATTTGTGACCATTGTGTTACCTAGATGCACCCACTGCAGCTCCAACATTAAGATGGTAATATTGGATGACAGAGGAATTAATTGTTTACAACGTGACTAGTAAGTGATGTTTTTGGCAATCTTTATGGTTGGTAATTATTCGCAATCTACTAAATCAAATAAATCTACCTTATTTTAAATAAAATCCATCACCTTTTTCCAGTTAATGCTATATAACATCAACTACTTATTTGTTAGTATTTCCAATAGCAATCTACCTTATTTTAAATAAAAGCCATCTACTTTTTCCAGTTAATATTATATAACAACAACTACTTTACTGTTAGTAATTCCAATAGCAATCTACCTTATTTTAATAAAAGCCGCCTACTTTTTCCAGTTAATGTTCCATGGCAGCAACTAATTTATTTTGTTAGTATTTAAAAATAGCTATCTACTTTATTTTAATAAAAGCAATTTACTTTTTAGTTAACATTTCATAACAGGTAATTACTTTATTTTAGTTAGTCTGTAATAAAAGCAAGCTACCTTAATTTAGTTAATGCCTCAATTAATGCTAATGGCTAGTAGATTGAGAATATGATTAATTTAGAATTTCCCTTTTGGAATGTGTAACAACTAAAGCTGATTGGTGAAGAGTGACCTAATTGCAGCTTCTTGACTAGCTCATTGAATTTATGATTGAGGATGCATTTTATTTTTTTATTATTATGGGTCTAGTATTGGTTATTTAGACGTGATAAATTGATTAAGTAACAATAATGATGGATGGTAAATTAGATGTGTAAATCTTAACCTTGTTAAAGGGTTCATAGAATTGAATTTTAGCCTTGATTGATGGATGGGTTGTTACTCTATTTTGGCCTTGGTCTGCTTGTGTCGGGTGGGATGTAGACACCTCCATGTTCCTCAGAATAGTCGCCAGCCCCGAGACCTTAAATGGTTAAAATCGATGGGAGCCTGGGCTTGAGAATTGCTTATGTGTCTTGGAGGTCCTAACCATTACAGGGTAGGACAGGCGGGTAGTTAGTCTTACTTATTGTCGATTGATCGCCGTTAAATGCATGCAGTTACTTTTTGTGCGTCTCATGTCGTCTTGTTGTGTTCTTCGTGGTTGCATCTTGTTCATTGTTGGGTGGCGACACATAGTCAAATGTGTTTGTTTCCCTTTTACATGTGCACACACACTTTTAAAACAAAAAAAAAATAAATTGCACTTGTTATAAGAGGGTTGTCAGCGTAACAAGGAGGTTTGTTACAGGGGATTCTAATGCATTGCATTATATGTGATCTTTGTGGATCCAACCATAGGGAATTTTTAAGGGATCTTAAAGAAATATTCTTATACATTTTTTAGTGGATCCAACCATAGTGAACTTTTAATGATTCATAAACAAATGTTATAAGGAATATATATGTGGTCTTAGTGGATTGAACCATGTTCAAAGAATATGCACATACTATTGAGTTAATTTTGGGTAGTTATCCACTCAATATAGAAATCCTTTAGTTTATAGTACAATTAGGTCCCTTTATGTAACTTTAGGTGACCATAAAGTATTTCATAGTTATGTATTTAGTTCAACCATATCCACAACTATCCAACAATTTGTCCTTAAATCTCTCAAGTGATCCAACTATATGATATAAAATCTGCACAGTTCATATGTTATATAATATAACATTATCCAATCTGTGATGTGATGAGATAAGAGTGCACCACTTAGTAAAGAAAGATTTCTTATGTGCCAAGATTAAAGGCATAAAAAATTGTTGTGCACCACTTACTAAAGATTTCTCATGTTATTAGTGGGTGTGTGAGGTTATGAATATAAACTCTTTGTTTTGGGGATTATAACGCATTGCATTATATGTGATATTTGTGGATCCAACCATAGGGAATTTTTAAGGGATCTTAAAGAAATGTTCTTATACATTTTTTTAGTGGATCCAACCATATGGAATTTTATGTGGTCTTAGGGGATTCATAAATAAATGTTATAAGGAATATATATGTGGTCTTAGGGGATTGAACCATGTTAAAAGAATATGCACATGCTATTGAGTTAATTTTGGGTAGTTATCCACTCAATGTAGAAATCCCTTAGTTTATAGTACAATTAGGTCCCTTTATGTAACTTTAGTTGACCATAAAGTATTTCACAGTTATGTATTTAGTTAAACCATATCCACAACTATCCAACAATTTGTCCTTAAATATTTGAAGTGATCCAACTATATAATATAACATTTGCACAATTCATATGTTATATAATATAACATTATCCAATTTGTGATCAGATAACAACGCACCACTTAGTAAAGAAAGATTTCTTATGTGCCAATATTAAAGGCATAACAAGTTGTTGTGTACCACTTACTAAAGATTTATTATGTTATTAGTGGGTGTGTGAGGTTATGAAGATTAAACTTTTTGTTTTGGGGATTTTAATGCATTGCATTATATGTGGTCTTAATGGATCCAACCATAGGGAAATTTTAAGGAATCTTTATGTAACGAACCTCTTCGTTACGACAACAACTCTCTATCAGGTACAATTTTTTTTTTTGTTAAGGTGTGTGCGCGCATGTAAAAAGGAACATACACACTTGAATCTACATCACCACCCGACGACTAACAAGACGCAACCACGATGATCACAATCAAGAAGACACAAGGCGCTCAATAAGTAATTGCAAGCATTAACGATCATAGACATACAACACACAACAAGTAACTGCAAGCATTAACGACCATAGATACAAGGCACACAACAAGTAACTGTAAGCATTAACGACACACTGGGTTATGCACAGTACGAACACAAAAGGAAGAATCCATAGTAGTAGATTTTACTATTTCTGCACAGGAAAGCAGGGCGTTTAATCATAGCTTTCTGCTCTGGAGAGAGAGAAGGTCAGATAGGCTCCTGGTTGACTACTCAGGCAGAAACTAGTAATCTCCGTCATATGTGTCACAAGAGTGGAAACCTTGCCTTTAAAGGGATCGAGACTCTTGATACGGCACAAGATTCTTACACCAAAATAATCACACACACAGGCTTATATACTAGGCTACATGGAGGTGTCTACATCCCGCCCGACACAAGCAGACCAAGCAATGCAAGACAACCCGGTACAACAAAATCAACGGACCACCTCGATCTCTATGAAATACGGAAGTCAGAAGGAATCCGACGTCGACCAAACGTGGTTAAGACAAGGTAAGTTTCTATGACTCAATGGCAATGATCACAGACCACTTACTCCATTAATTCCATTAATCGACGAGATATCCAACCAATTGTAAATTAATGGGAATTGAAATAAATGCAACCCCCTTTACCAAAACATAATAATCCATGATGCTTAGTTCAATACCTTATATTTTATGTCTCATCACTAACAACGAAATTTCAATAGCAGACGATAAATTAACATTGCCATTATCTTATTTTACAATAACTTGCCATTAAAATAACAAACAAATTACCTAACAAGTCATCAACACGAACCTTAGATCTTTAATTTATATTTCAATAAAGTACTACCTTTACATATTACCGACAATATATTTTAATGAAATTCTCCATACATATTACAATAACAATGGATTAATTTATGGTAAGGTAACAATGCAATTACATAATTTACCATAACTTAGCAGTCTAATTTATCCACAACATTACATTGACATGGTGTAACCCTAACATTACTTATGATTTATATTATAAGAACAATACTCTCATGTGACTCAAGACACTATATCATAAGTTCGTTACCCTTATACCTTACAACAATAATCCATGCATAAATAGTTTCCTTCTTAAAATGGGTACATAACACAAATCCCTTCTTAAATAAATGGTTACACATGTATAAATCCCTTCTTAAGTAAATACACTCACCAGCTAGGCTTCGAAATATTTTAATTATCGTAAGCACTCTGTCTGTTACGGCTCACCATGATTCTTGAATTAAAATAAACAGCTTCAAATTAAAATTTATCTATGGTGACGGAACATTCAAGATTACATAAATCTAAATGTCTAACTGTCACCATTACTGTAACTACTTCAAACACAATCATTCACGCCTTAATCAATAAATGGGATGGATTACCGAAATGTAAACAAAATATTTAAGATTTTGGAAAGGTGACAACGTATTACATTCTACTGCCATAATGATGCAATTGGGAAGACAGTCGATTACATCTTAATATAGTCTAACCCTAACAATAATAATTACAGTAACAACAACACAGAGAATAATAAAGGGAACGGAATCATCCTAAATTTAATCCATCAAGAATTCATATACAACTCAAACATTTCTCTCTCTTTTTTTTTTTAAACAATGCACATGCGTACCTGGGACTGGCGGCGAATAACTCGAAGACGCTATCCCGCATTGTTGCTCCGTGCCACTCCCGCTCGCCGACCGTAGAGACTACACCGGTACCTCCCAGCCAAATTCTAGGGGTACTCTGCTTCCCCCTTAGCCCCCCGAGCCGCAAAGGAGCCACACACAGTCCAGATAATATACCTAGCTTCCCATCTTGTCTCCACAGCTGAGCTACCTGATTCAGATTATTTTCAGCATGAAATGAGAGTGGAGATATAATAAAGAAATGCGCAGAGATATCACGTATATCTAGTAATATAACAGAAATATATCAGAAATGCAACCATAAACATAGAGATACAATAATACACGATTTCTATTAATGAAAAAAATGTACAGAGACTATAAAAATACAGAGTGAAAGACTCGCTAGAATGGTGGCATCTTATCTCTGAGAAGAGATGTGACGGCTACTCACATTCGTGAGAAGATGATTACAATGAGTCTCTAAAGGCCCTTTTACAATAAACGAGAATTTCAAAAGTCCTAGACATCCAAAAACCTAACCCTAGGAGATGAAGCACCAAAAGTCATGTGGGCCCCATTTGGGTAAGTGAGTACATCAACTTCTCGGGGTCGTAACATTTGCATACGATCTCCGTTTTAGGTGTGTGATAGCTCGTTGGAAAGGTATTGTTGAAGAGATTTATTTTGGGGGCTCAATGATGCCTTTGGATATCATTTAGAACCTTTATCTCAAAAAACCTTCATTTGGACCCTCAAACTGGCCCCGAAAGTTAAAACCTGCTAAAAATAGT
>JASDQU010107311.1:69940-88224 GCA_032191745.1 Picea mariana
GCGTGATATTTTAATAGGTTTGGTCGTATGGGAATGGAAATGGAACCACGGGCTGGAGAAGCCCGACCGCCCACCGGTTCATACCAAACCTCAATTCAAAAGCATTAAACCCCATATACATTACAACAAGCAATGCGTGATGTAGTGGCGAGTGGACTTTGTTAAGTCTTGGCGCGTGGGGAGGTCACGGGGTTGAACCCCGCGGCCTCCATTAAATTTTGATAAACCAAATATAGGACCAAAAACCAATAAACTAGGGACATGTGGCGCCCTCCGATTGGGCCACGTGTCTCCATATAATTTGCCCAAAAACGGACACGTGTCAAAATCCAATTTGCCAACATCCGTCCAACAAAAATGCGCTATGTCATTTTCTGTACGATCCATTCAACGCTGAGTCATCTTGCCACGTCAGCCTGCCACGCAGGATGCTGACGTCACCCTGGTGCCACGTGTCACCCATCCAGTGGTGACACGTGTCACCTTCCAATTGGTCAAAATGCATGCCAAAAAGCCCATAAATGCGTGACACGTGTCACACCTTGGAGCCGCCACATGTCTTGTACGGACGGCCACGTCATCTGTACGTCTGCCACGTCAGCCCTGTACGGCCCTGCCACGTGGCAGTACGGCCTGCCCAGTCAGCACATTTTTTTTACCTATTTGGCTCGGCGAACAGACCTCGATAACTTCTCCATACGGACTCCGTTTGCGAAAATAAATATACTGTCGGAATTAGGAGAACGAGACGGACGCAATGGCACTGTTTTCGTTGCATTCCGAGCACTTTGAAAATTGAGCATTTTTTAGACCCCTGGTCCAGATTCTGATCATTTCCCTAGAGAATGATGGCGTGGACATGTTTACAAATATTTTTATAATTAGCACATATGTTCAATTGCAATATATTTTTATGAAAAAATGGGGTGAAAATAAGGATAATAAGAGTTCAACAAAATATCCATTCAAATTTTCCAAAATCTCAATAAAAACATTAATCTCTTGAAACAACACATTTGTATCTATTAAATTTTTTTAATGAATATTTGGGATTTTACTCAAGGAAAAAGGATCCTCAAACAAATGTATCTAAAAAAAAATATGTTATCATAGTTTAAATGATGAAATTTTATTTGATGCTATGAAGAGGATGGAGGATAAATAGATTTGAACAAGGGGAAATAATGGTTGAGATAAGTCTAGACAACCTCATTATATAGTTAAAATCAAAGAGTTCCAAAATGACTAGAGACAAATAATGGGGTTGACCAAGAAACATTGCCATGGTTTAATACTTGTGGTGTACCACATG
This sequence comes from Picea mariana, assembly GCA_032191745.1. Lineage (NCBI taxonomy): Eukaryota > Viridiplantae > Streptophyta > Pinopsida > Pinales > Pinaceae > Picea > Picea mariana. The sequence goes on from JASDQU010107311.1 coordinate 71,253, forward strand.
ACCAATACACTTGTTTAGTTTCCAAAGAGGCTTTCCAACAAGCAAAGTGAAGCTAATATTGATCAACCAAATGATCTAAATAATTATGTGGGTGAATGGACAAGTATGATCGACAATGTTTATAATGATCAAACAAATGAAACAATCATTGATCCTACCATCATTGATAGGTAATTATCACCCAATCCATCCCAAGACAAAGTCAAGAGGAGAATTTGTGAGAAGGATTGGGTTACTTACGAATGTAGGGGTAACTAAATTCAAAAATAAGCCAAAAGTAATCCAACTCAAAGTAACCTAATTTAAAGTCTAACCTTGATCCAAATCCCAGTAATCAAAATCAAATAAATCCAAGTAAGTGACCACATGGAAGTCCTAAAGGAACCCAACCAACTCAAGTTATGAAGAAAAAGGGGTTACTTTAAAAAAAAAAAGTTATGAATTGTTTTTGCATAATTGTATGTTGGATTCTAAGGCATTAAAAAATGTTATTCCAATAAAATTTATGAAAATATTAGGGCATGAAACCAGCAAAACTTATAGTAAACAACTTGGCAATTTCATTCCTTGGCCCTGAGATACTTGATGAAGAAACCAATGTGAAAAGTAATTTGTTTTAAGAAATTCTATCATTTAGATATTAAAATGACATCTTAATGAGAACATATGCATTATATTTTAAGTGGAAAACTAGCATACCATTATTAGTGATTTTTTCTTATTTATATAATTTTCTCATGAATTAAGGTTATATATTTTGGAAGCTTTAATTCAATTTTTTGAGTTTCAACATTTTACACCATATTCTAATATGTTGTGCATGTACCCAATAATTCTTCCTAGTAACGAGATTGTCTTTTTTTATATATTTCTATTACAATTGACATGTGATGAGAGGAAAGAATTAGCTTACATCAACCCATACATTTTTTCCTTTAAAGAAAATATAATATAGTTTATTCATAATCTCATTAGTTGAGTTTTATTTGCATCATGAGTTTCTCACAATACATCCCAACATACATCTTAAATAAACTCAAATTTAATCACCATGGATTTCATCAATATACAAATTAACATAAAACAATGGTCATATTCAAAATGGTTCCATGAATGTAGCAACCATTGTATAACTCTATGCATGTAAATCTAATTTTAGATGTTAGTTTAAAAACTAAAAAAAATATTGTAGAAGTTTCTTGTAGCAAAAAATAAGAGAACAATGTTGCCACAACAAACCTATATTTATTGTTCTCTATATCAATGCAATTGTAATGAAGGATTTATTTAAAGTTAAATACATTGACACACACTAAAAGGAGTTAAAGGTATATTGTAAATTGACAGGGCCATATTTGGCCCTGTCCATGTACAGCTACAGGCCCGAATTTGGGCCTGTACTTGTACATGGACAGGGCCGAATATGGCCCTGTCCATATATTGTAAATTGACAGGGCCATATTCAGACCTGTCCATGTACAAGTGCAAGCCCGAATTCGTTCATGTACCTGTACATGGACAGGGCCGAATATATTCATCCCTGACATTTGATGAGAGGAAAGCATTAGCGTATATCAACCCTTACTTTTTTTCCTTTAAAGAAAAGATAATATAGTTTATTCATAATCTCATTAGTTGAGTTTCATTTGCATCATGAATTTATTACAATACATCCCAAAATACATCTTAAATAAACTCAAATTTAATCACTGTGGATTTCATAAATATATACATTAACATAAAACAATGGTCATATTCAAAATGGTTCCATGAATGTAACAACCATTTTATAAATCTATGCATGCAAATCCAATTTTAGATGTTAGTTTAAAATATAAAAACATTATTGTAGAAGTTGATTGTATCAAAAAATAAGAGAACAATTTTGTCACAACGTATGGCCCCAAATATATGGCCCTGTCCATGTAGGTCGAATATGGCCCTATCAATTTACAATCTAAACATCTAATTATAATCTAAATTATAACTATAATCTAAAATCTAAATTATATCTAAAATCTAAAATCTAAAATCTAAAATCTAATCTTCTAAACATACTTGAATGATTTCCATTGCTCCAACATCCACAACACCACCGCTGCTCCAACATCCACCAGCCATCTGTCGGCAAAAAACACCCCTAGAAAACACCAACAACATCAAACTCTATCCGCACAAGAAGCTATGAACTCGCAAAAACTATGACAAGAACAATGTGCGGGTAATATATAAACATGTATTCGACCGAAACATATTTCGACCAAAATAATGTTTCCGTCGAAAACACTTTTCAGCCGAAACATTATTTTGGCCATAATATCTTTTGGTCGAAAATACGTTACCGGATGAAAAAATATCCGTCTAGATAAAATTGTACATGGAAATCGAGGGAGTCGTCAGGGTGTCGTTCGATTTAAGGTTCGACCGAAACAATAATACTTTCGGTCGAAAAAAAAAAAAAAGTTTGGCCGAAAAAATGATTTTCAGAATGTTTGAAACCCCATTGTCATGAAAGTGCAACCCACCTTTATGATTCCACCCACTATATCCCCCTCCTTCTCTCTCCTCTACTATCCCCCCATTTGTCTCTTTATATCTCTCTGTTGATTGAGGTTCATTGTCATTGATGTCAACCCTTGAAGAAAGCCCCATAGCAGAAAGGTTTGGGTAATGGACCCAAGATTTTTTTATGTAAACATGAATCATTATTCTTTTTTCATGGTTTATAAGACATAAATATGAATGAACTCCAAAGTGGTCCCCTTATGGTGAAATCCCTCATGGGAAGACGCTTTGTGGAGTAAGAGAACCCATTCTTAATTATGGAATAATGAGATGAAGGATAGTGAATTTGTTAGGAAAACTATCCTAGATGGATATTTCTTTTCATGCCATTTTCGATGGTATGTATAACGTCACATAACTCCTCACAGTTAGAGAGTTATGACCATGTGAAGTTGGAGAACCCAGATTTGGGTAATGGACCCAAGTTTGTTTGATGGATAACGATAGGATTTTTTCTATATTTTAAGGTAATATTATTCTATATGGATATTACATGTCATTCCATTTCTTTTGGTATGTGGAATTTCACATAACTCCTCACGATTTGAGAGTTATGGCCTTACAAAGTTGGAGAACCCTCATATGCCATCTAGAAGCCCCAAAAGGTCAAAGCAGTCAAAGTGGTTTAAGAGATTTTAAAAGGTATATAATAAAGTGAAGTGATGAGTGTATTATAATTCAAAGTGAATAAAAAATAAATTATTTCAATAATAAATTTAATGGAGAAATTAGAAGTGGGTTAACACTAAAATAAGGAAAGTGGGCCAAGTGACCTAGAAGATGTTTTTAAGGAACATACTTGGAGAGTATAAATAAGAGGCAAGGCTCTCTCATTTTAATCACACTTGATCATATTGAATATATATAGGTTTATGAGGAAATCAAGGATATCTAAGCTGAAATTCATAGGGAAGGTGAAGAAAAGAGGGCCAAAATGCAATGAAAAATAAATTCTTTTGATTGTGCTTTCTAAGGTATGTTATTTACAGATCATCTCACCATTTTTGCTATAACGTTTTTTTCTATAAATATTCAGACTGTGAAATTTCTATTACATTGACAAAACATATCGAATTATCCTTGGTAAAAAATTCATCTTGTGGGTCATTGTATTTTGGGAGATACACTCCATGGAAAATAAGGTTTGTGGCTAGTCCTAAAACTAGTCAAGAAAAGGTGTTTCGGGTAAAAATATCATAACTTATTCATAACAAATCCAAATTAAGTGAGAAAAACTGTGATAGTTAGGGTACAATCTTTATTATTTTGTGTAACAATTTTAGATCAATTCAAAAAATATTCTATGCAGGGCACTCTCTACAAGGTCACTCTCTAGAATAAACCATAATTCAGCAAGGTATGCCATTTTTTCTATAACTCCTTTTCTGAGAGGTTCTTGTTAGAATATAATGGATGCGCTCATTTTACCATTGAAAATATCACTATTTTCACCCAACCATAGGCCTAAGCCACCCTTCGAGCACCTTAACCTTAACAAAGAATCACTCTGGAAGAAAACCCTAGGCTAGATAGCCAAACAAAGGGTAATGCACCTTTCCCCAAGGATAATGCACTAACAAGAGATGATCATATAGTAAAAACCCTAGCCTAGAGATATTCCAAGAAAAGACATAACCTCTAGCCGCACTAACAACTCTCCTCCAAACCTGCACACAAACTGGGCAACTGCAGTGTGCACAAGAGAGCTCTGTAGTTCTGAGAATGCCTTCCAAAATGAATATTGGCCTCCTGTATATATAGTATTTCTGGCTAACTTCCTGGGACAACTTTTCATTCTAGGTATTTTTCTGTTCAGTATATTATTATTTCTTCTGGTCAACTTCTTCTCTTGGATCCTAATAACCTAATACAAATTATATTCTTGAGTTGACATGTCTTCTAGGATTATTAGCCAAGTCATTAGGGTTTCTCTTGCTTCCTGGAGTATTCTATTATTGAAAGGTTTACACGTGGAGGTAAATACCTCCCACAACTACCATAATATCAACACTCCCTCCTATCTAGGGAGGTATTATAAGTAATGGTCTTTAGCACAAAAACATACCATTCACCTAGTAGCATCAACATAGTCCTCTAGACTATCTCATGAATAGATCATGAGCATCATCATCACCATCAGTTTCATTAGCTACATCATCTCTCAAAACCATACTTCATATTAATAATCATATATGATGTTGGATAAGTCACTCACACCACAGAGTGATACAAGAACCATTCTTCTAATCTGGGCATACGTCCTAGAAGAGTAAATGTTTTGAACCATTTTTCGTCTAGGAAATATCTTTCCTTTAATCATCCATCTGGCTAATAATCATTTACCAAACTGTTGGTAGTCTTCAAAGAAATTAGAACAAAAATAGAACATAAAAGTGTCTATCCATAGTAGTACATAACTACAATCAAGTGGTACACTACCACACCAAGTAGAAAACAAGTACTTGATCAGTAACATATAGTCACGAACAGTGGAACACATCCACCACAGTAGTATACATTTACTGGAATATGGTATTCATAACAATCATTTGATATCAACCTGCACATAAACAATGTTGTGATATAAACTCAATCATTTGGGCCAATATTTGACTCACATATGTGAGATCTGAAAGAATATATGCCCTCAGAGTAGAACATCAACGATGGGCTATCTTCTTTATTCTTCTCAAACAAGGAAGAATGATTGTTCTGATTTCTGAGGCTTGACCATTCTTCACCCTGAGCCATTCCTCTAATACTAAACAAAGTGTAACCTGGAGAGAATGAGTCTGCCCTAAGGAATTTCTGTCCCTGATTGTTGAGCCTAGACCATTCCCCACCTTGGGCCATTCCTCTGGCACTAAACAAAGTGCAACATGGAGAGAATGAATACACCCTAAGGAATGAATGTTCGGACCATTTCCTTTGTTAACCACAAGAGGAAAAGCCTTTCTTGTACCAACCTCCAAACAGACCATTCCTCATGTTAACCACAATGAGAAATCATTGTCCGGCAAGGTGAGCCAATCTTCTTGAGTAACCCTCAAGAAGAGAGACTTCCCTAGACCACTCTCCATGTTAACCACAATGGGAAATCAATGTCTATGGTACATCAACAATATAGACCATTTTCCGAACTAGAAAATGTTTGTCCGTCGGAAATCTCAATCCACTTTCTGAAATGGAAAGAATCTTCTCATCCTGGACCATTCTTCGAAATAAAAAATGGATTTCCATCAATCAATAATAAATCAGTGCTCCCTCCCAATCTGGGAGTCATCTCTTCCTTTTTCAATAAGGAAGTCATCTCCACGAGGTCCAACTTGAGTATGCAAACTCTTTCATCTTGGACAAAATTATTTTACCAAAATGTCTTCTTATCTACTCATCTGTGGACAAATGTATCAGAGAACCACTTCCTCCTTTCTGGACTTTATCACAGATAATGTAATGCTTGATTTTAATTGTACTTCAGTGTAAAACACTGGTTTTCTTCTGAAGGCTTCATGTAGCTCTTGATTAATGAAGTATATCATCGTTGGAAAAATGGAACATATACATGTGGCACTTCTTCTATCATCATGACATCTAATCTACTAATTAATTATCTTGATATAATATCTCTGTTACAAAAAATCTTCACCACGCTTCTGCTGTCCACTGGAGGTTCTCCACCAAGTTATCTTTTTCCATCTGCATACAAGGGTGTCTTTTTGGTATGCCTCAAAGTCTTGATGTTTCTTCGTCATATTCTCTTTGTTCAATTTCTCTGGAGAACAGTCTTTGCATTTATCTGATGTATAACTCCAACTCATGGATGTTGCGGATATAATGACTCATGTAGAGATATGTCTGGTTTACTGGAACAAGTAATCATCATAGTCTTCTCCATCCATGTGGGAGAACCTCTAGTTCTAGATCTTGCAATGCTTTCATTCATAAGTCTTCCATACACTATTCTTCATCACAAATTTCAGTTCCTCGAATTGATTTCTTTTAGCGAGTTCATATCAAGCTGGTAATATTGTGATTCTTGGTACAATGACTGGTTGTTATGGCTTCTCTTTCTTTCTTGGAATCTTCATGTTCTTCCTAATTTTTTTTTTTTAGATCTTGGGTCCATGGAGTTTCTTACATATTCCATGCCCTAAAGATTCCATTTCATTCTTTCATCATGGGATCACAAATGTGAATGGAAAACCAGGAATACTTCAAGGCTTCTCTTTGAAGAAAACTTCTTTTGAGTTTGAACTAAACATGTACTGTCTTTTATGGATTCTACCATGGATATATATACTTCATCATCTACAATGGATCATAGGATTAGCTCCCTCCTAATCCTTGCTTCATGTATGAGTGCATATAATCGGCTCCCTCCATCTAACAAAGTCCATGCATTCGTTTTCATCTTTATTGTCTTCTACAATATATAATTCGCTCTCTCTATCTAATAGACTCCATGCTTTTATCTTATTGTCTTCTACAAAACGTCATAAGTCTTTCTCCAATTTCCTCTTGATTTCCAACTTCTTTCTGTTTTTTCTTCTTCTAAGTCTCTTCATGATTGATTATGATTTCGGCTTATCTTGTAATAGCTTTCACATGATTTCTTTGATGTATTTCATCATTTCATGTGTATTATCTGACTTGTATAATGATAGTGATCCTTATCTTGTTGTTCTTCCATAAGTATAGTTCTTCTTGGAACATATTATCTTCTAAGAGATAGATATGCAAGATATGTATAGAGACTATGCAAACAAGATATGTACAAGAACTAAGAAGAGCATTGTTACCTTCAGAAGAAGAAATTTCTTTCATTATGCTTGGTCTTCTTTGTAGGTTCCTTTTCTTTTGAAACTAATGCTTTGTGTGTCTCCTTCCTTTTCTTTGGCTCGAGATAATGATTCTTGTAGTGACCATACTTTCGACAGTTGAAGCATTCTACTTCTGAAATATGTTTCTCTTGATTTGGCTTCCACCTTGAACCAAACTTTCTTTTGTTCCTGAAATTCCCGAACCTTGTTGTGAAGGCTTCATCATCGTACTTCTTTTGGGGTTTCTCTTTTGAACTGATCCTGGATTATTCTTGATCACAACAATTTCAAAATTCTTTGAATGTAGGATACTCATTTCTTTTGTTCATGCTTGTGGCAAATGCATCCCACATATTGAGAAGACCACTGAGTACTATGTTTACCAATTCCTTCTCTGAAATAATCTCTTCAATAGCTTTTAGTTGATCTCTTAACTGAGAGATACTCACAAAGTATGATGTTATTCTATCATCATCATTCATATTCATGTCACAGAGTTTATTCTTTAGAGTCATTATTTGTCCAATGTTTCTGACTGAGAAGAGGTTTGTTAGGGCATCGTACATCTTCTTTAATGAGTTAAGATGGGAGATGTAGGGTATCAAGTGGTATTTTATAGATTCGACTATGATACTCATAGTATTGATGTTACCGTCTTTGAACTTCTACATGACTGCAACGTTCTGTGGTTCCTTCTCTTTTCCTTCTTCAAACTCTGGTTCCACGATCTTTCCTTTCACGATATCCAGTACTTTATTCTTGGAAAGGATGAGGTCAATCCTTTTCTTCCATGCTCTAAAGTTAGAGGCTCCATCTAACTTGTTCTTTGACTTCATAGAATAATTCATGGCTACTTTGACTTGGTCAAACACTAGATTTGACTAGAAACTCAAACCTGACGTCTTGGCTTGCTGAGAGTACCAAGAGATGTGCTAGTCTAGGGTGCACTGATATATCTAGAGATTAGGTCAATCCCTTCACTTAATGTTCCTCAACGAGAGGATTAGGGTTTATACAACTACACATGCTAGTAACCTTAGGGACAGTCCTATGGTGATTGCTCCTACTACAAACCCTAGCAACAATTATTCAACAAGCTTAATATCCTCATGGCTATGTTTCCTTCCAGTGGTTAGACTGAATGAAGGAGGTGTGGGCCCATAACATGTTAGAATATAATGGATGTGCTCATTTTACCATTGACAATATCACTATTGTCACCCAACCATAGGCTGAAGCCACCCTCCGAGCACCTTAACCTTGACAGAGAATCACTCCAGAAGAAAACCCTAGGCTAGATAGCCAAACAAATGGTAGCACACCTTTCCCCAAGGATAGCACACTAACAAGAGCTAATTAGATATTCCAAACCCTAGCCAAGAGATAGTCCAAGCCAAAACATAAATAATAGTTGTAGCAGTTGCACCAGCAGCTCTCCTCCAAACCTATGCATAAACTGGGCAACTGTAGTGTGCACAAGGGAGTTTTGTAGTTCTGAGAATGCCTACCAGAATGAAGATTGGTCTCTTGTATTTATAGTAATTATGGATAACTGCCTGGGCCGACTTCTCATTCTGGGTATCTATCTATTCAATATATTATTATTTCTTCTAGCTGACTTCTTCTCTTGGAGGCTAATAACCTAATACAAATTATATTCTTGAACCGACAAGTCTTCTAGGGTTATTATTCAACTCATTAGAGTTTCTCTTGCTTCCTCAAATATTCTATTCTCATCAGGTTTACATGTGGAGGTAAATACCTCCCGCAGCTACCATAATATCAATAGTTCCAAGTAGTGACATGTGGAGGAATTATATAGAACACACTGAAAAACATTGTGTATCATTTTTAGATCTGTATACATTGTAGGTATAAAGTTATGATTACTTCAGTTAGGGTTGTTGACTAATCCAAAACTTGGCATGTGAAGCTAAAGAAAAGTTTGATGAAAATGATAGTCTCTTGTTGTTAATGTTAAGGAAGGTTTGTAGGAATGTCATAATATACACCATATCTATTAAAAATCTACAAATCAGATTTGGATGATGGAATTGATGAGGGATTTTGGCTGAGGTACATGTTGAGTACATGGTTGAGACAAATAGTTGATGAGTTGTCACATACATGAGGTGTATAGTTGATGATGTTGGTACACATTGATGAGTCATAGTTGATGAGTAGTTGACACATGATTGGTACATACTTGGTACATGGTTGGATGCACTTGTTTATGGTACAAGTTGATTATAGATTGATTGGTACAGGTTGGTGCATGGTTGATGCACTTGTTTATGGTACAGGTTGATTACAGGTTGATGCATGGTTCAGATTTATTGGTATAGTTTTATAATGGTATATCTCATAGTGATAGTGTGGCAGTGGTTCCATCATTCTACTTATACTTCAGGGCGGTTGTATGGGGCAAGGACAGGTGGTTGTAGCCACCTTTTGGTTGTAGCCGGAGAACATCACGGGTTGTAGCCTCCTTCTGGTTGTAGCCAGAGAATTGGGGAGTTGGAGCTTCCTTCAAGTTGTAGCCTGAAAAACTAGGGGGTTGGAGCCTCCTTCTAGTTGCAGCTAGAAAACAAAGGAATTTGGTGCTTCCAATGAATGTAATTCTTCAATACATATAAGAAAAAACATTACGTGGTTTTCTCCCGCTTTGGGTTTCCACGTAAAACATTGGTGTACTATGTATGCGTATGATTGTTTATTTGTTCATTTCTCATTATTGGATGATAATTCTACATTGACATAACACTTGGACTATTTGGTTAAAAAAGATTAAATTTCTCTATTATTGATTCACCCCCCCTTTCAGTAATCCAACAATTGGTATCAGAGCAGGTTCCTTCAAAAATCAGTTTAACCACTACAAGGTAGATCATGGAGAGAAAAAACTTGTATAAAGATGGAATACCAAAGTTTGATGGACATAAGTATTTTTTTTGGAGCATAAGGATGAAGACATATATACAGGCATAGGGATTTGAAATTTGGCAATCAATTGTAGATGGATACACAACACCAATAGTTTGACCAACAAATGACAAAGCACTGAAACTTGGTCACAATAATTCCAAATCCACAAATGCACTTACAAAAGGTCTCATTGAAATGATATTCACCAAAGTTGCACATTTTAAATCCTCTAAAGAGATTTGGGACAAGCTTTGAAATATTTATGAAGGAGATACAAAAGTCAAAGAAACAAAGATTCAAACTTACAAGGGTCAGTTCAAACAACTAAAAATGAAGGAAGATGAGAATATTGCATCCTACTTCTTACGAGTTGATGAAACAGTGAATTTAATCATAGGATTGGGATAAGAAATCGAAGAATCTATAATTGTTCAAAAGGTACTAAGATCACTTCCTATGAGATTTAACCCTAAAATATCAGCACTAGAAGAAAGATCAGATCTAAACTCAATAAGCATGGATGAACTACATGTAATATTCACAACATATGAAATCAGAACTGAATAGGAAAATCCATATGTAAAAGAAGAAACCTTCAAAGCATCCAAAAGATCAAAGAAAAAGAAAGAGAAACGGGTATAATATAGCAGCAATAGTGATGTCTCGGAAGATTATGAAGAAGTGGCCAACTTTGTCAAAAGACTGAACAAGGGAACCGACGGTAGGTATAGAGATAAACTTCCTTTAATTTGTTTTAATTGTGATGGTATTGGTCATTTTGGTAACAAATGTCTTCATAAGAAAAAGAGAAATGATGAAGGTTACTCAAAAGGAAAACAAACATATAAAGAGAAAAGAACTACAAGGAATTTTTTCAAGAAAAGTTTATGCACCAAAGAATGCATCTAATCATCAGACGAAGATGAAGTCAGGGACAGTGAGACATGAAGATTTTATTCATGGCAGTAGAAGACTCTGATAAAGAAGAATCTGAAGAATAAAATGAAGAAGCCAAAGAAGAATATGAAAAAGTCGAAGAAGAAATTGAAGAGGCAGAAGTTGACTTTCGAGAATAATTAATGTGTGCCATAGAAGTTATCAGAAGAGAAAAGAAGAAAAAAAAGAAAATACAAGAAGAACTAGACAAGAAAGAACTAGAACAAATGATCACAAAATTGAAGGTTCAAATAGAAGAAGATAAAATAATTGAAGAATAACTCAAAGAAGAACTAGAAGAAAAGGATGGGATCATTGGAAACTTGGAAGCAGAGATTGTCACACTAATAAAGGATATTCAAAAGAAAAATATGCAGAATAGCTCAAAATTTTTGGATGACATTATCAATAGTCAAAAATCTCATTTTGACAAGATCGAACTTGGATACAATCAGACAGAAAATGGATCAAGCTCCAAAACAATAGAGCAAGAAACATATCCAAAAAGATATACAGAAACAATCAATGGGGATAAGTAGATATACAAGGAATATTACACCAACACTCCCCCACCGAGAAGATTTAAATTTTAGAATCAACAACAGATAGATATGCTTCAAGAAGAAGAAGGATTCATAAGAGCACCTCCTTTTAGAAGATCTTCAACTCCTAGGTATCAAACTACATTTTTTGGTTTATGTTATGCATGTAATAATTTTGGACATAAAGATATGAATTGCAGAGCTAACAATGAGAACAACAACAAATTTGAGAGTTATACACAAAGGGGTTATTCAACAAGGCCTAGTGAAACACATAGAAGAAGTTATAATAGGTTTGAATATTTGAGCAATGAAGTGGAATGTTACAAATGTAACAATTTTCAACATGTGTCCAAAGAGTGAAGAATGAAAATCCCTCCTAAAGAACCTCAATAGAATAACAATGGTCACAAACAAGAACCACAAAAAAGGACATAGATAAGAAAGCAAGATCAATATAGCAATGAAGAATGCACACTCGCTCTACAAGCTAAGAAGAAGAAACATGGTTTGTATGTTGACAGTGGGTGTTCAAAACACATGACAGGTGATAGAGACAAGCTTACTACATTACTAAAGGAAAGAGATGGACCAGTCTCCTTCGGAAATGACAATTCAGCCAAAATCATTGGAAAAGGCACAATCCGAATTGGGAACAAAAATGAAAAGCCAGAAAATGTTCTACTAGTAGAGATATGAAACATAATCTTCTAAGTGTGATTCAAATGTGGGAACAAGGTAATAAAGTGACTTTCGATTCACAAAAGTGTGAGATAATAAAATAAGGTTCAGGGAGATTGATTGCTACAACTGTAAGAACTTCGAGCAAGATATGTGTGCTAGGTGAAATTGGAAATGAAAAGTGTTGTTTAGGAAAGGAAGATGAAAGTTGGCTACGACACAGAAGAATCGGTCACATGAATTTTGATAACCTTGTCAAAGTCATCAAAAGAGAAATAGTTAGAAAAATTACCCAGATCACGAAACCAACAAACACTTTATGCAAGCATTGTCAATAAGGAAAGAAAACAAAGACCAAGTTCAAATCAAAGGAATATTCAATGACAAGACCATCAGAAACTGTGCATATTGATCTAGTTGGACCAACTACAACAAAGGGCTTGAAAGATGAGAGATAATTTATTTTATTAGTTGATGATTATACAAGAATGACTGCAGTTTTATTTCTCAAGAATAAGTCATAAGATTTTGAAAATTTCAAGATCTACATGAAAATGGTTGAAAATGAAATGGACTCAAGAATAAAATGTTTGAGATATGATAATGGAGGAGAGTTCACCTCAAAGAAATTTATGGAGCACTGCAACAATCATGGAATAAAAAAGAAATTCTCCATCACTAGGATAGCTCAATAGAATCGAGTTGTTGAAAGAAAGAACAAGACAGTACAACAAATGGCTCAAACAATGCTAATGGATTCAAAATTGAAAGATATTTTTTGGACGTGGGCAATGCATACAATTGTTCACATTCAAAACAGAGTAATGCATAGAAACAACACTGAAAAAACTCGTTATGAACTATGGAAAGGAAGACCAACAAACGTAAAGCACTTCAGATTTTTTGGAAGCAAATGCTATATCAAAAGAGAAGATGGAGGAATAGGAAATTTTGACTCTCGCGTTGACAAAGAAGTACTTGTTGGTTACTCAAGTACAAGGAAAGAATACAAGTGTTATAATGTAAGAGTGAACAAAGTTGTGGAAAGCATCAACATAACAATTGATGAAATAAGTAAACGAGAATCAAAGCAAGAAAGTGAATCAATGAAACACCCCTTAAAAGAAGAAGTAGAAGATGGAAAGGAAGTAGAAGAGGAAGATGAAGAGAATCCGACAGAAGAAGAAGAGAAAATTTAGCAAGTGTCTCCAAAGACACCCAGTAAATGAGTACAGAAGAATCATCCTTCATATCAGATTATCAGAAACAAATATGCGTGAGTTAAGACTAGAAGAAGAATCCATTCACGAGAACAAACACACCTAACACTCTTATATACAATTGAACCAAATTGTTTTGAAGAAGCTAGTGAGGATGAATTTTGGAATAACGCCATGGATGAAGAATTCGATCAAATAGAGAAAAATGACACCTGGGAATTGGTTCCAAGACCAAAAAATAAGAATTTGAACAACACAAAATGGGTTTTTCAGGAATAAATTGAATGAAGATGGACAGGTTACAATGAACAAAACTAGATTGGTATGTAAAGGATATGCTCATATTGAAGGAATCAACTTTGAAGAGACATTTGCCCCAATTACCAGAATGGAAGCAATCTGTTTGCTTTTAGCTTATGAATGCTCCAAAAATGTTAAAGTATATCAGATGGACATAAAATCATATTTTCTGAATGGGGAACTTGAAGAAGTCTACATTGAACAACCAGAAGGATTTTAGTTGTCAGAGAACACAAATTATGTGTTTAAATTAAAGAAGGCCTTGTATGGTCTAAAATAGGATCTTAGAGCATGGTACTCCAGACTGGTTAAGTATCTGCAGCAGGTAGGGTTTAGAAAAGGAAGTGCAGACAAAAACCTCTACATCAAGGTAAGTCAGGGTAGTATTTTATTAATTGAATCTTATGTTGATGATATTATTTTTAGTAGTGGTGATGACAGGTTAAGACACAAATTTGCAAGAGCTATGAAGAAAGAATTCAAAATGTCACTTCTTGGAGAACTATCCTTCTTTCTAGGACTTCAGATACATGAAAGCAACCAAGGAATTTTTATTTCTAAAACCAATTCTATCCGAGAAATGATAAGAAGGATTGAAATGGAATATTGCAAACCAATTATCACTCCCATGCAAACCAGTTGCAAGTTGATGGAGATAGAAAATTCAAAGAAACCAAGATTCAAACTTACAGGGGTCAGTTCGAACAACTAAAAATGAAGGAAGATGAGAATATTGCATCCTACTTCTTACGAGTTGATGAAACAGTGAATTCAATCATAGGATTACGATAAGAAATCGAAGAATCTGTAACTGTTCAAAAGGTACTAAGATCACTTCCTATGAGATTTAACCCCAAGATATTAGCACTAGAAGAAAGATCAGATCTAAACTCAATAAGCATGGACGAACTACATGTAATCTTCACAACATATGAAATCAGAACTGAACAGGAAAATCCATATGTAAAAAAGGAAACCTTCAAAGAATCCAAAAGATCAAAGAAAAAGAAAGAGAAACAGGTATAATATAGTAGCAATAGTGGCGTCTCGAAAGATGATGAAGAAGTGGCCAACTTTGTCAAAGGACTGAACAAGGGAACCAATGGTAGGTATAGAGATAAGTTTCCTTTAAATTGCTTTAATTATGATGGTATTGGTCATTTTGGTAACAAATGTCCTCATAAGAAAAAGAGAAATGATGAAGTTTACTCAAAATGCAAACAAACATATAAAGACAATAGAACTACAAGGAAATTTTTCAAGAAAAGATTATGCACCAAAGAATGCATCCAATCATCAAATGAAGATGAAGTCAGTGACAATGAGACATGAAGAGTTCTATTCATGGTAGTAGAAGACTTTGATAAAGAAGTCTTTGTTGGATTACTGAGAGGGGGGGTGAATCAGTAATAACGTAATTATAATCCTTTTTCTTCAAATGTTATATTAATGTAGAATTATTATCCAATAATGAGCTGTAATAAATAAACAATCACACACATGCACAGTACACTAGTGTTTTACGTGGAAACCCAAATCGGGAGAAAACCACAGAATGTTTTTTCTTATATGTCTTGAAGAATTACATTCATTGGAAGCACCAACTTCCTTTGTTTTCAGTTGCAACTGGAAGGAGGCTCCAACCTCCTAGTTTCTCAGGCTACAACCTGAGGGAAGATCCAACTCCCCAAATCTATGGCTATAACCAGAAGGAGGCTACAACCCCAATGTTCTCCGGCTACAACCGAAAGGTGGCTACAACCACCTGTCCTTGCCCCGTCCTTCCACCCTGAAGTAGAAGTAGAATGATGGAACCACTGTCACACTATCACTGTGAGATTTACTACTATAAACTTGTACCAATAAGTTTGAACCATGTATCAACCTGTACCTCAACCTGTAATCAACTTGTGCCATAAACAAGTGCATCAACCATGCACCAACATGTAATCAACTTGTACCATAAACAATTCCATCAACCATGCACCAACCTATAATCAACATGTATCATAAACAAGTGCATCAACCATGCACCAACCTGTAATCAACCTGTACCATAACCAATTGCATCCAACCATGTACCAGGTATGTTCCAATCATGTGTCAACTACTCATAAACTAGGAATCATCAATATTTACCAACATCATCAACTATACACTTCATGTATGTGTCAACTCATCAACTACTTGTCTCAACCATGTACTCAACATGTGCCACAACCAAAAGCCCTCATAAATTTTATCATCCAAATATGTTTTGTAGCTCTGTAATAGACCTTGTGTATATGATCACATTCCTGCAAACCTTCCTTAACTTTAAAAACAAGATACTAGCATTTTCATCAAACTTTTCTTTAGTCTCACATGCCTAGTTTTGGATTAGTCAACAACCCTAACTTGAAGTAATCATAACTTTGAACTTGTAATGTATAAAGATCTAAAACTNTAACTTTAAAAACAAGATACTAGCATTTTCATCAAACTTTTCTTTAGTCTCACATGCCTAGTTTTGGATTAGTCAACAACCCTAAATTGAAGTAATCATAACTTTGAACTTGTAATGTATAAAGATATAAAACTGATAGACAATGTTATTCATTGTGTTTTGTGAAATTTCTCCAAGTGGCACTACTTGAAACTCTCAGAAAAGGATTTATAACAAAAATGAAAAACCTTGTTGAATTCTGGCTTATTTTAGAGAGCGACCTTGTAGAGTGTGCCCCGCAAAAAATATTTGATGAAATGATTTGAAACTATTAAAAATAATACTACATACTGTACCCTAGCCAACACATTTGGTATCACTGAATTTGGATCTGCTATGAAGAAATTATGACGTTTTTACCCAAAACACATGATTTTGACTAGTTTTAGGACTGGCCACAAACCCTATTTTTCACAGAGTGTAACTCCCAAAATACAATGACCCATAATCTGAATGTTTAACCACAAATATTTGGATATGTTTTCTCACTTGCATAGA
>JASDQU010107311.1:88427-134656 GCA_032191745.1 Picea mariana
TATAGATATTCAATATTCTCAAGTGTGATTCAAATGAGAGAGCCTTGCCTCTTATTTATACTCTTCAAGTAGCTTCCTTAAAAACATCTTCTAGGTCACTTGGCCCCACTTTCCTTATTTTAGGGTTGGGTCCACTTCTAATTTCTCCATTAAAATTATTATTGAAATAATTTATCTTGTATTCACTTTGAATTGTAATATACTCATCACTTCACTTTATTATTTACCTTTTAAAATTTCTTAAACCACTTTGATTACTTTGACCTTTTGGGGCTTCTAGATGGCATATGAGGGTCCTCCAACTTCGTAAGGCCATAACTCTCAAACCGTGAGGATTTATGTGACGTTCTACATACCACTAAAAATGGCATGAAATGTAATATCCATATAGAATGATATTATCTGAAAATATATCATAACTCATATTGTTACCCATCAAACAAACTTGGGTCCATTACCCAAACCCGGGGTCTCCAACTTCTCATGGCCATAACTCTCTAACCGTGAGGAATTATGTGACATTCCACATACCACCAGAAATGACATGACAAGAACTATCCATCTAGGATATTTTTCCTGACAAATTCACTTTCCTTCATCTCATTATTCCACAATTAAGCATGGGTTCTCTTACTCTACAAAGCGTCTTCGTGTGAGGGATTTCACCATAAGGGGACCACTTTGGAGTTCATACATATTTACTTCTTATCAACCATGAAAAAACAATAATGAGTCATATTTACATCAAACACTATTGGGTCCATTACCCAAACCTTTGTTCTATGGGTCTTTCTTCAAGGGTTTACATCAATGACAACCAACCTTAATCAACAGTCTCTAAAGACTAAAATGAAGCCAAAGAAGAATATGAAAAATTCAAAAAAGAAATTGAAGAGGCAGAAGTTGACTTTCGAGAAAAATTAATGTGTGCCATAGAAGTTATCAGAAGAGAAAAGAAGAAAAACAAGAAAATACAAGAAGAACTAGACAAGAAACAACTAGAACAAATGATCACAAAATTTAAGGTTCAAATAGAAGAAGATAAAATAATTGAAGAAGAACTCAAAGAACAACTAGAAGAAAATGACAGGATCATTGGAAACTTGGAAGTAGAGATTGTCACACTAATAAAGGATATTCAAAAGAAAAATATGTAGAATAGCTCAAAAGTTTTGGATGACATTATCAGTAGTCAAAAATCTCATTTTGAGAAGATCGGAGTTGGATACAATCAGACTGAAAAGGGATCAAGCTCCAAAACAACAGAGCAAGAAACATATCAAAAAATATATATAGAAACAATCAAAGGGGATAAGAAGATATACAAGGAATATTACACGGACACTCCTCCACTGAGAAGATTGAAATTTTAGAATCAACAACAGATAGATAGGCCTCAATTAAAAGAAGGATTCATAAGAGAAACTCCTTTCAGAAGATCTCCAACTCCCAGGTATCAAACTATATTTTTTGGTTGATGTTATGCATGTAATAATTTTGGACATAAAGATATGAATTGCAAAGCTAACAATGGGAACAACAACAAATTTGAGAGTTATACACAAAGGGGTTATTCAAGAAGGCCTAGTGAAACACATAGAGGAAGTTACAATAGGTTTGAATATTTGAGAAATGAAGTGGAATGTTACAAATGTAACAATTTTTGACATGTGTCCAAGGAGTGAAGAATGGAAATCCCTCCTAAAGAACCTCAATAGAATAACAATGGTCACAAACAAGAACCATAAAAAGGGACATGGATAAGAAAGCAAGATCAATATAGCAATGAAGAATACACACTCGCTCTACAAGCTAAGCAGAAGAAATGTGGTTTGTATGTTGACAGTGGGTGTTCAAAACACATGACAGGTGATAGAGACAAGTTTATTAGATTACTAAAGGAAAGATATGGATTAGTCTCCTTTGGAAATGATGAATCAGCCAAAATCATTGGAAAAGGCACAATCCGAATTGAGAACAAAAATGAAAAGGCAAAAAATGTTCTACTAGTAGAAGATATGAAACATAATATTCTAAGCGTGAGTCAAATGTGTGAACAAGTTCATCACGTGAATTTCGATTCACAAAAGTGTGAGATAAGAAAAGAAGGCTCAGGGAGATTGATTGCTACAGCTGTAAGAACTTCAAGCAACATATATGTGCTAAGTGAAATTGGAAATGAAAAGTGTTGTTTAGGAAAGGAAGATGAAAGTTGGCTACGACACAGAAGAATGGGTCACATGCATTTTGATAACCTTTTCGAAGTCATCAAAAGAGAAATAGTCAGAGAAATTCCCCAGATCACAAAACCAACAAACACTTTATGCAAGCATTGTCAACAAGGAAACCAAAAAAAGACCAAGTTCAAATCAAAGGAATATTCAACGACAATACCATTGGAAACTGTGCATATTGATCTAATTGGACCAACTACAACAAACAACTTGAAAGGTGAGAGATAATTTATTTTATTATTTGATGATTATACAAGAATGACTGCAGTTTTATTTCTCAAGAATAGGTCAGAAGCTTTTGAAAACTTCAAGATCTACAAGGAAATGGTTGAAAATGAAATGGACTCAAGAATAAAATGTTTAAGATCTGATAATGGAGGAGAGTTCACCTCAAATAAATTTATGGAGAACTGCAGCAATCATGGAATAAAAAAACAATTCTCCAATACTAGGACACCTCAATAGAAGGGAGTTGTTGAAAGAAAGAAAAAGATAGAACAGTAAATGGCTCGAACAATGCTAATGGATTCAAAAGTAACAGATATTTTTTGGATGCAGGCAATGCATACAACAGTTCACATTCAAAATAGAGTAATGCTTAGAAACAACACTGACAAAACTCCTTATGAACTATGGAAAGGAAGACCAACAAACATAAATCACTTCAGATTTTTTGGAAGCAAATGCTATATCAAAAGATAAGATGGAGGAATAGGAAATTTTGACTCTCACGTGGACAAAAGAGTACTTGTTGGTTACTCAAGTAGAAGGAAAGTATACAAGTGTTACAATGTAAGAGTGAACAAAGTTGTGGAAAGCATCAACATAACAATTGATGAAACGGGTAGACCAGAATCAAAGAAAGAAAGTGAATCAATGAAACACACCTTAGAAGAAGAAGCGAAACATGAAAAGGAAGTAGAAGAGGAAGATGAAGAGAATCTGAAAGAAGCAGAAGAGAAAATTCAGCAAGTGTCTACAAGGACACCCAGTAAATGAGTATAGAAGAATCATCCTTCATGTCAGATTATCAGAAACAAAGATGCATGAGTTAAGACTAGAAGAAGAATCCGTTCACGAGAACAAACACACCTAACACTCTTATCTACAATTGAACCAAACTATTTTGAAAAAGCTAGCAAGGATGAATTTTGGAATAATGCCATGGATGAAGAATTGGATCAAATAGAGAAAAATGACACTTGGGAATTGGTTCAAAGACCAAAAAATAAGAATTTGATGAGCACAAAATGGGTTTTCAGGAAAAAATTGAATGAATATGGACAGGTTACAAGGAACAAAGCTAGATTGACATGTAAAGGATATGCTCATATTGAAGGAATCAACTTTGAAGAAACATTTTCCCTAGTTGCCAGAATGGAAGCAATCCATTTGCTTTTAGCTTATGAATGCTCCAAAAATGTTAAAGTATATCAGATGGACATAAAATCATATTTTCTGAATAGGGAACTTGAAGAAGAAGTCTACATTGAACAACCAGAAGGATTTCAGTTGTCAAAGAACACAAATTATGTGTTTAAATTAAAGAAGGCCTTGTATGGTCTAAAATAGGCTCCTAGAGCAAGGTACTCTAGACTGGTTAAGTATCTGCAGAAGGCAGGGTTTAGAAAAGGAAGTGGAGACAAAAACCTCTACATCAAGCTAAGTCAAGGTAATCTTTTATTAATTGAATCTTATGTTCATGATATTATTTTTGGTAGTAATGATGACAGGTTAAGACAAAAATTTGCAAGAGATATGAAGAAAGAATTCGAAATGTCACTTCTTGGAGAACCATCCTTCTTTCTGGGACTTCAAATACATCAAAGCAACCAAGGAATTTGTATTTCTCAAACCAGGTAAATCATAGAAATGATAAAGAGGTTGAAAATGGAATATTTCAAACCAGTTATCACTCCCATGCAAACAAGTTGCAAGTTGAAGGAGATACAAAAGTCAAAGAAACAAAGATTCAAACTTACAGGGGTCAGTTAGAACAACTAAAAATGAAGGAAGATGAGAATATTGCATCATATTTCTTACGAGTTGATGAAACAGTGAATTCATTCATAGGATTCAGATAAGAAATCGAAGAATCTATAATTGTTCAAAAGGTACTAAGATCTCTTCCTATGAGATTTAACCCTAAGATATCAGCACTAGAAGGAAGATCAGATCTAAACTCAATAAGCATAGATGAACTACATGTAATCTTCACAACATATGAAATCAGAACTGAACAGAAAAATCCATATGTAAAAGAAGAAACCTTCAAAGAATCCAATAGATCAAAGCAAAGGAAAGAGAAACGGGTATAATATAGCAGCAATAATGATGTCTTGAAAGATGATGAAGAAGTGGCCAACTTTGTCAAAAGTTTGAACAATGGAACCGACGGTAGGTATAGAGATAAACTTTCTTTAATGTGTTTTAATTGAGATGGTATTGGTCATTTTGGTAACAAATGTCCTCATAAGAAAAAGATAAATGATGAAGGTTACTCAAAAGTCAAACAAACATATAAAGACAAAAGAACTACAAGTAAATTTTTCAAGAAAAGATTATGCACCAAAGAATGCATCTCATCATTAGATGAACATGAAATTAGTGACAGTGAGACATGAAGAGTTTTATTCATGGTAGTAGAAGACTCTAATAAAGAAGTCTCTAAAGAATAAAATGAACAAGATAAAGAAGAATGTGAAGAAGTCGAAGAAGAAATTGAAGAGGCAGAAGTTGAATTTCGAGAGGAATTAATGTGTGCCATAGAAGTTATCATAAGAGAAAAGAAGAAAAACAAGAAAATACAAGAAGAACTAGATAAGAAATAACTAGAACAAATGATCACAAAATTGAAGGTTCAAATAGAAGAAGATAAAATAATTGAAGAAGAACTCAAAGAACAACTAGAAGAAAAGGACAGGATCATTGGAAACTTGGAAGTAGAGATTGGCACACTAATAAAGGATATTCAAAACAACAATATGTAGAATATCTCAAAATTTTTGGATGACATTATCAGCAATCAAAAATCTCATTTTGACAAGATCAAACTTTGATACAATCGAACAGAAAAGGGATCAAGCTCCAAAACAACAGAGCAAGAAACATACCCAAAAAAATATACAGAAACAATCAAAGGGGATAAGCATATATACAAGAAAGATTACACGGACACTCCTCCACCGAGAAGATTGAAATTTTAGAATCAATAACAGACAGATAGGCCTCAAGAAGAAAAAGGATTCATAAGAGAACCTCCTTTCAGAAGATCTTCAACTCCGAGGTATCAAAATATATTATTTGGTTTATGTTATCCATGTAATAATTTTGGGCATAAAGATATGAATTGCAGAGCTAACAACGGGAACAACAACAAATTTGAGGGTTATACGCAAAGGGGTTACTCAAAAAGGCCTAGTGAAACACATAGAAGAAGTTACAATAGGTTTGAATATTTGAGCAATGAAGTGGAATGTTACAAATGTAACAATTTTTGACATGTGTCCAAAGAGTGAAGAATGGAAATCCCTCAGAAAGAACCTCAATAGAATAACAACGGTCACAAACAAGAACCACAAAAAAGGACATGGATAAGAAAGCAAGATCAATATAGCAATGAAGAATGCACACTCGCTCTACAAGCTAAGCAGAAGAAATGTGGTTTGTATGTTGACAGTGGGTGTTCAAAACATGTGACAGATGATAGAGACAAGTTTATTACATTACTAAAGGAAAGAGATGGATCAGTCTCCTTCAGAAATGATGATTCAGCCAAAATCATTGGAAAAGGCACAATCCGAATTGGGTACAAAAATGAAAAGGCAGAAAATGTTCTACTAGTAGAAGATATGAAACATAATCTTCTAAGTGTGAGTCAAATGTGTGAACAAGGTCATAAAGTGACTTTCGATTCACAAAAGTGTGAGATAAGAAAAGAAGGTTCAGGGAGATTGATTGCTACGACTGTAAGAACTTCAAGCAACATATATGTGCTAAGTTAAATTGGAAATGAAAAGTGTTGTTTAGGAAAGAAAGATGAAAGTTGGCTATGACACAGAAGAATGGGTCACATGCATTTTGATAACCTTGTCGAAATCATCAAAAGAAAAATAGTCAGAGAAATTCCTCAGATCATGAAACCAACAAATACTTTATGCAAGCATTGTCAACAAGGAAAGAACACAAATACGAGGTTCAAATCAAAGAAATATTCAATAACAAGACCACTGGAAACTGTGCATACTGATCTAGCTGGACCAACTACAACAAAGGGCTTGAAAGGTGAGAGATAATTTATTTTATTAGTTGATGATTATACAAGAATGACTGCAGTTTTATTTCTCAAGAATAAGTCAGAAGCTTATGAAAATTTCAAGATCTACAAGGAAATGGTTGAAAATAAAATGGACTCAAGAATACAATGTTTGAGATCTGATAATGGAGGAGAGTTCAACCCAAAGAAATTTATGGAGAACTGCAGCAATCATGGAATAAAAAGGCAATTCTCTATTACTAGGAAACCTCAATAGAATGGAGTTGTTAAAAGAGAGAGCAAGAAAGTACAGGAAATGGCTCGAACAATGTTAATGGATTCAAAATTTACAGATAGTTTTTGGACACGGGAAGTGCATACAACAGTTCAGATTCAAAACAGAGTAATTCTTAGAAACAACACTGACAAAACTCCTTATGAACTATGGAAAGGAAGACCAACAAATGTAAAGCACTTCAGAGTTTTTGGAAGCAAATTCTATATCAAAAGAGAAGATGGAGGAATAGGAAATTTTGACTTTCGCGTGGACAAAGGAGTACTTGTTGGTTACTCAAGTACAAGGAAAGCATACAAGTGTTACAGTCTAAGAGTGAACAAAGTTATAGAAAGCATCAACATAACAATTGATGAAACAGATAGACCAGAATCAAAGCAAGAAAGTGAATCAATGAAACACCCCTTAGAAGAAGAAGTAGAAGATGAAAAGGAAGTAGAAGAGGAAGATGAAGAGAATCCGACAGAAGCATAAGACAAAATTCAGCAAGTGTCTCCAAAGACACCCATTAAACGAGTACAGAAGAATCATCCTTCATATTAGATTATCATAAACAAAGATGCATGAGTTAAGACTAGAAAAAGAATCCATTCACGAGAAGAAACACACCTAACACTCTTATCTACAATTGAACCAAATTGTTTTGAAGAAGCTAGCAAGGATGAATTTTGGAACAATGTCATGGATGAAGAATTGGATCAAATAGAGAAAAATGACACTTGGGAATTGGTTCCAAGACCAAAAAATAAGAATTTGATCGACACAAAATGGGTTTTCAGGAATAAATTGAATGAAGTTGGACAGGTTACAAGGAACAAACATAGATTGGTATGTATAGGATATGCTCATATTGAAGGAATCGACTTGGAAGCAATCTGTTTGATTTTAGCTTATGAATGTTCCAAAAATGTTAAAGTATATCATATGGACGTAAAATCATATTTTTAGAATGGGGAACCTGAAGAATAAGTTTACATTGAATATCCAGAAGGATTTCAGTTGTTAGAGAACACAAATTATGTGCTTAAATTAAAGACGGCCTTGCATGGTCTAAAACAGACTCTTAGAGCATGGTACTCTGGATTGGTTAAGTATATGTAGTAGGCAATGTTTAGAAAAGGAAGTGCAGACAAAAACCTCTACATCAAGGTAAGTCAAGGAAATATTTTATTAATTGAAGCTTATGCTCATGATATTATTTTTGGTAGTGATGATGATAGGTTAAAAAAAAATTTTGCAAGAGATATGAAGAAAGAATTTGAAATGTCACTTCTTGGACAACTATCCTTCTTTCTGGGACTTCAGATACATCAAAGAAACCAAGGAATTTGTATTTCTCAAACCAGGTATATCAGAGAAATGATAAGGAGGTTTGAAATGGAATTTTGCAAACCAATTATCACTCCCATGCAAACCAGTTGCAAGTTGAAGGAGATACAAAAGTCAAGGAAACAAAGATTCAAACTTACAGGGGTTACTTCGAACCACTAAAAATGAAGGAAGATGAGAATATTGCATCCTACTTCTTACGAGTTGATGAAACAGTGAATTCAATCATAGGATTGGGATAAGAAATTGAAGAATCTGTAATTGTTCAAAAGGTAGTACGATCTCTTCCTATGAGATTAAGCCTAACATATCAACACTAGAAGAAAGATAAGATCTAAACTCAATAAGCATGGACGAACTACATGTAATCTTCATAGCATATGAAATGAGAACTGAATAGGAAAATCCATATGTAAAAGAAGAAACCTTCAAAGCATCCAAAAGATAAAAGCAAAAGAAAGAGAAACATGTATAATATAGCAGCAACAGTGACATCTGAGAAGATGATGAAGAAGTGGCCAACTTTTTCAAAAGACTGAACAAGGGAACCGACAGTAGGTATAGAGATAATCTTCCTTTAATTTGTTTTAATTGTGATGGTATTCATCATTGTGGTAACAAATGTCCTCATAAGAAGAAGAGAAATGATGAAGGTTTCTTAAAAGGCAAAGAAACATATAAAGACAAAAGAACTACAAGGAAATTTTTCAAGAAAAGCTTATGCACCAAAGAATGCATCTCGTCATCAAATGAAGATGAAGTCAGTGACAGTGAGACATGAAGAGTTCTATTCATGGCAGTAGAAGACTCTGGTAAAGAAGACCCTGAAGAATAAAATGAAGAAGCCAAAGAAGAATATGAAGAAGTCGGAGAAGAAATTGAAGAGGCATAAGTTTACTTTCGAGAAGAATTAATGTGTGTCATAGAAGTTATCAGAAGAAAAAAGAAGAAAAACAAAAAAATACAAGAAGAACTAGACAAGAAAGAACTACAACAAATGATCACAAAATTGAAGGTTCAAATAGAAGAAGATAAAATAATTGAAGAAGAACTCAAAGAACAACTAGAAGAAAAGGACAGGATCATTGGAAACTTAGAAGCAGAGATTGTCACACTAATAAAGGATATTCAAAAGAAAAATGTGCATAATAGCTCAAAATTTTTGGATGACATTATCAGCAGTCAAAAATCTCATTTTGACAAGATCGGAGTTGGATACAATCAGACAGAAAAGGGATCAAGCTCCAAAACAACATAGCAAGAAACATATCCAAAAAGATATACAGAAACAATCAAAGGGGATAAGCAGATATACAAGGAAGATTACACGGACACTCCTCCACCGAGAAGATTGAAATTTTAGAATCAACAACAAATAGATAGGCCTCAAGAAAAAGAAGGATTCATAAGAGAACCTCCTTTCAGAACATCTTCAACTCCGAGGTATCAAACTATATTTTTTTGTTTATGTTATGCATGTAATAATTTTGGACATAAAGATATGAATTGTAGAGCTAACAATGGGAACAACAACAAATTTGAGAGTTATACACAAAGGGGTTATTCAAGAAGGCCTGGTGAAACACATAGAAGAAGTTACAATAGGTTTGAATATTTGAGAAATGAAGTGGATGTTACAAATGTAACAATTTTTGACATGTTTCCAAAGAGTGAAGAATGGCAATCCCTCCTAAAGAACCTCAATAGAATAACAACAGTCACAAACAAGAACCAAAAAGGACATGGATAAGAAAGCAATATCAATATAGCAATGAAGAATGCACACTCGCTCTACAAGCTAAGTAGAAGAAACATGGTTTGTATATTGACAGTGGGTGTTCAAAACACATGATAGGTGATAGAGACAAGTTTATTACATTACTAAAGGAAAGAGATGGATCAGTCTCCTTCGAAAATGATGATTCAACCAAAATCATTTGAAAAGGCACAATCTGAATTGGGAACAAAAATGAAAAGGCAGAAAATGTTCTACTAGTAGAAGATATGAAACATAATCTTCTAAGTGTGAGTCAAATGTGTGAAAAAGGTCATAAAGTAACTTTCGATTCACAAAAGTGTGAGATAAGAAAAGAAGGTTCAGGGAGATTGATTGCTACAGCTGTAAGAACTTCAAGCAACATATATGTGCTAAGTGAAATTGGAAATGAAAAGTTTTGTTTAGGAAAGGAATATGAAAGTTGGCTAAGACACAGAAGAATGGGTCACATGCATTTTTATAACCTTGTCGAAGTCATCAAAAGAGAAACAGTCAAAGAAATTCCACAAATCACGAAACCAACAAACACTTTATGGAAGCATTGTCAACAAGGAAAGAAAACAAAAACTAGGTTCAAATCAAAGGAATATTCAATGACAAGACCACTGGAAACTGTGCATACTGATCTAGTTGGACCAACTACAATAAAGGGGTTGAAAGGTGAGAGATAATTTATTTTATTAGTTGATGATTATACAAGAATGACTGCAATTTTGTTTCTCAAGAATAAGTCAGAAGCTTTTGAAAACTTCAACATCTACAAAGAAATGTTTGAAAGTGAAATGGACTCAAGAATAAAATGTTTGAGATCTGATAATGGAGGAGAGTTTACCTCAAATAAATTTATGGAGCATTGCAGCAATCATGGAATAAAAAGACGATTCTCCATTACTAGGACACCTCAATAGAATGGATTTGTTGAATAAAAGAACAAGACAATACATGAAATGGCTTGAACAATGCTAATGGATTCAAAATTGACAGATATTTTTTGGACGCAGGCAGTGCATACAACAGTTCACATTCAAAACAGAGTAATGATTAGAAACAACACTGACAAAACTCGTTATGAACCGTGGAAAGGAATACCAACAAACGTAAAGCACTTCAGAGTTTTTGGAAGCAAATGCTATATCAAAAGAGAAGATGGAGGAATAGGAAATTTTGACTCTCGCGTGGACAAAGGAGTACTTGTTGGTTACTCAAGTACAAGGAAATCATATAGGTGTTACAATGTAAGAGTGAACAAAGTTGTGGAAAGAATCAACATAACAATTGATGAAACAGGTAGACCAGAATCAAAGCAAGAAAGTGAATCAATGAAACACCCCTTAGAAGAAGAAGTAGAAGATGAAAAGGAGGTAGAAAAGGAAGATGAAGAGAATCTGACAGATGCAGAAGATAAAATTCAGCAAGTATCTCCGAAGACACCCAGTAAACGATTACAAAAGAATCATCCTTGATGTCAGATTATCAGAAACAAAGATGCATGAGTTAAGACTAGAAGAAGAATCCATTCACGACAACAAACACACCTATCACTCTTATCTACAATTGAACCAAATTGTTTTGAAGAAGCTAGCAAGGATGAATTTTGGAATAATGCCTTGGATGAAGAATTGGATCAAATAGAGAAAAATGACACTTGGGAATTGGTTTCAAGACCAAAAAATAAGAAATTGATCAGCACAAAATGGGTTTTCAAGAATAAATTGAATGAAGATGGACAAGTTACAAGGAACAAAGCTAGATTGGTATGTAAAGGATATGCTCATATTGAAGGGATCGACTTTGAAGAGACATTTTCCGCATGTGCCAGAATAGAAGAAATCCATTTTCTTTTAGCTTATGAATACTCCAAAAATGTTAAAGTATATCAGATGGACATAAAATCATATTTTCTAAATGGGGAACTTGAAGAAGAAGTCTACATTGAAACACCAGAAGGATTTCAGTTGTCAGAGAACACAAATTATGTGTTTAAATTAAATAAGGCCTTGTATGGTCTAAAATAAGCTCCTAGAGAATGGTACTCTAAACTGGTTAAGTATCTGCAGCAAGTAGGGTTTAGAAAAGGAAGTGCAGACAAAAACCTCTACATCAAGATAAGTCAAGGTAATATTTTATTAATTGAATATTATGTTGACGATATTATTTTTTGTAGTGATGATGATAGTTTAAGACAAAATCTTGCAAGATATATGAAGAAAGAGTTTGAAATGTCACTTCTTGGAGAACTATCCTTCTTTCTGGGACTTCAGATACATCAAAGAAACCAAAGAATTTGTATTTCTCAAACCAAGTATATCAGATAAATGATAAAGAGGTTCGAAATGGAATATTGCAAACCAGTTATCACTCCCATGCAAACCAGTTGCAAGTTGAAGGAGATAAAAAATTCAAATAAACAAAGATTCAAACTTACATGGGTCAGTTCGAACAGCTAAAAAAGAAGGAAGATGAGAATATTGCATCCTACTTCTTACGATTTGATGAAACAGTGAATTCAATCATAGTATAGGGATAAGAAATCAAAGAATCTGTAATTGTTCAAAAGGTACTAAGATCTCTTCCTATGAGATTAAACCCTAATATATCAACACTAGAATAAAGATCAGATCTAAACTCAATAAACATGGATGAACTATATGTAATCTTCACAACATATGAAATGAGAACTGAACAGGAAAATCCATATGTAAAATAAGAAACCTTCAAAGCATCCAAAATATCAAAGCAAAAGTAAGAGAAATAGGTATAATATAGCAGCAATAGTGGTGTCTTGGAAGATGATGAAGAAGTGGCCAACTTTGTCAAAAGACTGAACAAGGGAACCAACAGTAGGTATAGAGATAAGCTTCCTTTAATTTGTTTTAATTGTGATGGTATTGGTCATTTTGGTGAAAAAATGTTCTCATAAGAAGAAGAGAAATGATGAAGGTTACTCTAAAGTCAAACAAACATATAAAGACAAAAGAACTACAAGGAAATTTTTCAAGAAAAGCTTATGCACCAAAGAATGTTTCTCGTCATTACATGAAGATGAAGTCAGTGACAGTGAGACATGAAGATTTCTATTCATGGCAGTAGAAGACTCTGATAAAGAAGTCTCTAAAGAATAAAATGAAGAAGCCAAAGAAGAATGTGAAGAAGTCGAAGAAGAAATTGAAGAGGCAAAAGTTGACTATCGAGAAGACTTAATGTGTGCCATAGAAGTTATCAAAAGAGAAAATAAGAAAAACAAGAAAATACAAGAAGAACTAGACAAGTAAGAACTAGAACAAATGATCACAAAATTGAAGGTTCAAATAGAAGAAGATAAAATAATTGAAGAAGAACTCAAAGAACAACTAGAAGAAAATGATAGGATCATTGGAAACTTGGAAGTAGAGATTGTCACACTAATAAAGGATATTCAAAAGAAAAATATGTAGAATAGCTCAAAAGTTTCCGATGAAATTATAAGCAGTCAAAAATCTCATTTTAACAAGATCAGACTTGGATACAATCAGACAGAAAAGGTATCAAGCTCCAAAACAACAGAGAAAGAAATATATCCAAAAAGATATACAGAAACAATCAAAGGGGATAAGTAGATAATCAAGGAAGATATACATGGACACTCCTCTACCGAGAAGATTCAAATTTTAGAATCAACAACAGACATATGGGCCTCAAGAAGAAGAAGGATTCATAAGAGCACCTCCTTTCAGAAGATCTTCAACTCCCAGGTATCAAACTATATTTTTAATTTATGTCATGCATGTAATAATTTTGGACATAAAGATATGAATTGTAGAGATAACAACAGGAACAACAACAAATTTAAGAGTTATACACAAAAGGGTTATTCAAGAAGGCCTAATGAAACACATAGAAGAAGTTACAATAGGTTTGAATATTTGAGAAATGAAGTGGAATGTTACAAATGTAACAATTTTCAACATGTGTCCAAAGAGTGAAGAATGGAAATCCCTCCTAAATAACCTCAATAGAATAACAATGGTCACAAACAAGAACCACAAAAACGGACATGGATAAGAAAGCAAAATTAGTATAGAAATGAAGAATGCACACTCACTCTACAAGCTAAGTAGAAGAAACGTGGTTTGTATGTTGACAGTGGGTGTTCAAAACACATGAAAGGTGATAGAAACAAGTTTATTACATTACTAAAGGAAAGAGATGGACCAGTCTCATTCGGAAATGATGATTCAACCAAAATCATTGGAAAAGGCGCAATCCGAATTGGGAACAAAAAGGAAAAGGCAGAAAATGTTCTACTAGTAGAAGATATGAAACATAATCTTCTAAGTGTGAGTCAAATGTGTGAACAAGGTCATAAAGTGACTTTCGATTCACAAAAGTGTGAGATAAGAAAAGAGGTTCAGGGAGATTGATTGCTACAACTATAAGAACTTCAAGCAACATATATGTGCTAAGTGAAATTGGAAATGAAAAGTGTTGTTTAGGAAAGGAAGATGAAAGTTGGCTACGACACAGAAGAATGGGTCACATGCATTTTGATAACCTTCTCAAAGTCATCAAAAGAGAAACAATTAGAGAAATTCCCCAGATCATGAAACCAACAAACACTTTATGCAATCATTGTCAACAAGGAAAGCAAACAAAGACCAGGTTCAAATTAAAGGAATATTCAATGACAAGACCACTGGAAAATGTGCATACTAATCTAGTTGGACGAACTACAACAAAGGGCTTGAAAGGTGAGAGATAATTTATTTTATTAGTTGATGATTATACAAGAATGACTGTAGTTTTATTTCTCAAGAATAGGTCAGAAGCTTTTGAAAACTTCAAGATCTACAAAGAAATGGGTTAAAATGAAATGGACTCAAGAATAAAATGTTTGAGATATGATAATGGAGAAGAGTTGACCTCAAAGAAATTTATGGATCATTGCAGCAATCATGGAATAAAAAGGCAATTCTCGATTACTAGGACACCTCAATAGAATGGAGTTGTTGAAAGAAAGAACAAGACAGTACAGGAAATGGCTCAAACAATGCTAATGGATTCAAAATTGACAGATATTTTTTGGATGTGGGAAATGCATACAACAATTCACATTCAAAACAGAGTAATGCTTAGAAACAACACTGAAAAAACTCCTTATGAACTATGGAAAGGAAGACCAAAAAACAAAAAGCACTTCAGAGTTTTTGGAAGCAAATGCTATATCAAAAGAGAAGATGGAGGAATAGGAAATTTTGACTCTCATGTGGACAAATGAGTACTTGTTGGTTATTCAAGTACAAGGAAAGAATACAAATGTTACAATCTAAGAGTGAACAAAGTTGTGGAAAGCATCAACATAACAATTGATAAAACAGGTAGACCAGAATCAAAGCAAGAAAGTGAATCAAAGAAACGCCCCTTAGAAGAAGAAGTAGAAGATGAAAAGGAAGTAGAAGAGGAAGATGAAGAGAATCCGAGAGAAGAAGAAGAGAAAATTTAGCAAGTGTCTCCAAAGACACCCAGTAAATGAATACAGAAGAATGATCCTTCATATCAGATTATCAGAAACAAAGATGCATGAGTTAAGACTAGAAGAAGAATCCATTCACGAGAACAAACACACCTAACACTCTTATCTACAATTGAACCAAATTGTTTTGAAGAAGATAGAAAAGATGAATTTTGGAATAACACCATGGATGAAGAATTGGATCAAATAGAGAAAAATGACACTTGGGAATTGGTTCCAAGACGAAAAAATAAGAATTTGATCGGCACAAAATGGGTTTTCAGGAATAAATTGAATGAATATGGACAGGTTACAAGGAACAAAGATAGATTAGTATGTAAAGAATATGATAATATTGAAGGAATTGACTTTGAAGAGACATTTGCCCCAGTTTCTAGAA
Source organism: Picea mariana (assembly GCA_032191745.1). Lineage (NCBI taxonomy): Eukaryota > Viridiplantae > Streptophyta > Pinopsida > Pinales > Pinaceae > Picea > Picea mariana. The sequence goes on from JASDQU010107311.1 coordinate 104,206, forward strand.
TGGAATAAATCCATTTGCTTTTAGCTTATGAATGCTCCAAAAATGTTAAAGTATATCAGATGGACGTAAAATAATATTTTCTGAATGGGGAACTTGAAGAAGAAGTCTACATTGAACAACCAGAAGGATTTTATTTGTCAGAGAACACAAATTATGTGTTTAAATTAAAGAAGGCCTTGTATGGTCTAAAATAGGCTCCTAGAGCATGGTACTCCAGACTGGTTAAGTATCTGCAACAGGCAGGGTTTAGAAAAGGAAGTGCAAACAAAAACCTCTACATCAAGGTAAGTCAAGGTAATATTTTATTAATTGAAGCTTATGTTCATGATATTATTTTTGGTAGTGATGATGACAGGTTAAGACAAAAATTTGCAAGAGATATGAAGAAAGAATTCGAAATGTCACTTCTTGGAGAACTATCCTCCTTTTTGGGACTTTAGATATGTCAAAGAAACCAAGGAATTTATATTTCTCAAACCAAGTGTATCAGAGAAATGATAAAGAGGTTCGAAATGGAATATTGCAAACCAATTATCACTCCCATGCAAACCAGTTGCAGGTTGAGCAAAGATGATGATTCGAAGTCTATAGATCAAAGGCATTACAGGTCAATGATCAGAAGCCTATTGTATGTGACAACATCCATACCAGATGTAATGCAAGTAGTTGGACAGGTGGCATGGTTTCAAGCAGCACTAAAGGAATCACATGTATTAGTAGTGAAGAGTATTTTTAGATATCTCAAAGGAACATAAGAGTTTGGGCTATGGTATCCAAAAGGAAATGATCTATCACTAATTGCCTACACAGATGCAGATTGGGAAGGTTGTATTAATGACCGATAAAGAACTAGTGGAGTAGCGTTCTACTTGAGTGAGTGTTCAGTATCATGGCTAAGCAAGATACAATCATCAATATATCTATCTACAGCCAAGGCAGAGCATATTGCAACAACACCATGTTGTACATAGGTTATTTGGATGAAACAAACTTTGACAGATATACAAGTTGAGTATGATGAGCCCATTCCAATATATTGTGATAATAAAAGCACCACCAATATCTCAAAAAACTCGGTGATGCACTCCAAGACAAAGAACATTCCAATCAAGTGTCACTTTCTACGAGAATAGGTTGCAGAAAATAACATCAGAGTTGAGTATGTGGGCACAAAAGAACAAGTGGTAGACATCTTTAGAAAATCACTTCCATGGGAAGCCTTTGAATATATTCACTAAAGACTTAGAGTTATTTCTAATCCAGAATGAATTCTTTTTATATTCTTATCTTATATGTCTTAGATGTACATGAGGAAGCACCATAAGAGGACAATTTAGTCAAGGGGATCAGCCCTGGATGGAAATATACCTTTGCCATTGATGACAAAGGGGGAGAGATTTATCAGATGCAGAGGATAGAGGCATGGTTTGAGGGCGAGCAGATTTATCAACTGCATACGACATAGGGATGGTTCTATGGGGAGAATGGGTGATATGATTTCAATATTGCATCAGACTATTGCCATCAATGCCAAAGGGAGGGATTGTTGATTAAGGTTGGTTGTCATTGATGTCAACCCTTGAACAAAGCCCCGTAGCACAAAGGTTTGGGTAATGGAACCAAGATTGCTTGATGTAAATATGACTCATTATTGTTTTGTCATGGTTGATAAGAGGTAAATATGGATGAACTCCAAAGTAGTCCCCTTATGGTGAAATCCCTCATGGGAAGACGCTTTGTAGAGTAATAGAACCCATGTTTCATTGTGGAATAATGAGATGAAGGAAAGTGAATTTGTTAGGGAAACTATCCTAGATGGATATTTATTTTCATGCCATTTCCATTGGTATGTAGAATGTCACATAACTCCTCACGGTTAGAGAGTTATGACCATGTGAAGTTGGAGAACCCAGGTTTTGGTAATGGACCCAAGTTTGTTTGATGGATAACGGTATTATTTTTTATATATTTGAAGGTAATATTATTCTATATGGATAGTACATGTCATTCCATTTTTGGTGGTATGTGTAATGTCACAGAACTCCTCACGGTTTGAGAGTTATGGCCTTACGAAATTGGAGGACCCTCATATGTCATCTAGAAGCCCCAAAAGGTCAAAGTAGTCAACGTGGTTTAAGAGTTTCTAAAACGTAAATAATAAAGTGAAGTGAAAAGTGTATTATAATTCAAAGTGAATAAAAAATAAACTATTTCAATAATAAATTTCATGGAGAAATTAGAAGTGGGTTAACCCTAAAATAAGGAAAGTGGGCCAAGTGACCTAGAAGATGTTTTAAGGAAGCTACTTGGAGAGTATAAATAAGAGGCAATACTCTCTCATTTTAATCAAACTTGAGAATATTGAATATCTATAGGTGTCTGAGGTAACCAAGGATATCTAAGCCGAAATGTTGAAAGAAGGTGAAGAAACGAAGATCGAAATGCAAGAAAGGATAAATTCTTTTGATGATGCTTTCTAAGATATGTTATTTACAGGTCATTTTACCATTTTTGCTATAACTTATTTTCTATAATGATTCAGACAGTGAAATTTCTATTCCATTGAGAAAACATATCCAAGTATCTATGGTAAAAAATTCATATTGTGGTTCCTTGTGTTTTGGGAGTTACACTAAGTGGAAAATAGGGTTTGTGACTAGTCCTAAAACTAGTCAAAAACGAGTGTTTTGGGTAAAAACACCATAACTTATTCATAACAGATACACGTTCAATGAGAGAGAATGTGTTGGTTAGGGTACAATCTATAGTATGTTTTTTTAAATTTTCAGATAAATTCAACAAATATTCCATGAGGGACATGCTCTACAAGGTCACTTTCTAGAATAAGCCAAAATTCAGCAAGGTATGCCATTTTTTTTATAACTCCTTTTCTTAGAGGTTCCAAGTAGTGACACCTAGAGGAATTGTATAAAACAAACTGAAGAACATTTTGTAACAGTTTCATATCTTTATACATTATAGGTACAAAGTTATGATTACTTCAAGTTATGGTTGTTAACTAATCCAAAACTAGGCATGTGATACTAAAGAAAAGTTTGATGAAAATGCTAGTCTCTTATTGTTAAAGTTAAAGAAGGTTTGAAGGAATGTGATAATATACACCAGGTCTATTATAGAGCTACAAATCAGATTTGGATGATGAAATTGATGAGGGATTTTGGTTGAGGTACATGTTGAGTACATGGTGGAGACAAGTAGTTGATGAGTTGTCACATACATGAGGTTTATAGTTGATGATGTTGGTACATATTGATGAGTCATGGTTGATGAGTAGTTGACATGTGATTGGTACATACTTGGTACATGGTTGGATGCACGTGTTTACGGTACATGTTGCTTATAAATTGATTGGTACAGGTTGGTGCATGGTTGATGCACTTGTTTATGGTACATGTTGATTACAGATTTAGGTACAGGTTGATGCATGCTTGATGCATGGTTCATACTTATTGCTACATGTTTACAGTGGTATATCTCATAGTGATAGTGTGATAGTGGTTCCATCATTCTACTTCTACTTCAAGGCGGTTGGATGGGGCAAGGATAGGTGGTTGTAGCCACCTTCTAATTGTAGATGGAGAACATAGGGGGTTGTAGCCTCCTTATTTTTGTAGCCAGAGAATTGGGGATTTGGAGCTTACTTCAAGTTGTAGCTAGAGAAACTAGGGGTTTAGAGCCTCCTTCTAGTTGCAGTTGGAAAACAAATGAATCTGGTGCTTCCAATGAATGTAATTCTTGAAGACATATAAGAAAAATCATTATGTGGTTTTCTCCTTCTTTGGGTTTCCACATAAAACACCGGTGTACTATGTATGTGTATGATTGTTCATTTGTTCATTGATCATTATTGGATGATAATTCTACATTGACATAAAACTTGGATTATTTGTATAAAAATGATTAAATTTCTCTATTACTCATTGATGCCCCCTTTCAGTAATCCAACAACCCCCCTTTCACTCTATCTCCCCCCTTCCTCTCACAATAATTTTCACTCTCTCCATCTCTCCCTCTCTCTCTCTCCCCCTACCTCACACTATCTCTCTACTCTCTCTCTCATGCATTTACCCCTCCCCACTATGTATCCCCCTTTACTTTCACTCTCTCTCTATATGCTCTCTTTTTCTCCCTCTCACACACTCAGACAATCATTTTCCAACACCCCTCTCTTTATTTCTCTCCCCCCCACTCAAACTCACACATTCTCTCTCTACCAACTCCTCCCTCTATCTCTCCCCATTCCTCCCATTATCACTCCTCTCTTTCCCTCCTACATCTACCACCTTTTTCTCTTTGTCTGTGTTGTTAGTCTCACTCTCACTATATCCACCTCCCCCTCTCTCCTTTACTCTTCCCCCATTTCTCTCTTTATATATCTCTAGCCCCCCTTCCCTATATATTTTATTGATTCTTTAAATAATTAGTTCTCAAAAATTGGACCCTACTTTGATGCTAGATGCTAAATGAAGTGGGTTGGTTACAAAATCTCACTAAACTATTCAACTGAACTCTAGATACCATTTTTGTTATAGAAATTTAAACACTACCTTTACCTAACTCTTTGACTGTAGAGGTTTGCTACAATATTATTCTTCTCCAATGGACTAGACTATTATTATTCTCTTTCAAAGAGAGCCATCAAACTTCACATTTTTAAAATATGGTGAAGTCATTCATTTAAAAGACAATATATGGTCAATGAGTAACATTTAAAGTTAATTAAATTTTAATTTTAATGGTTGATGGAGAGGGGATAGAATATAAATTCACAATGCTAAATGTGAATTGCAAAGTAAGAAACCAATTTGTAAATAACCTTCCCTTGAAAAATAACATGGAAGAATGCAAGAACCTCAAGTCCAATATTATTATGGGTGAATTGGATCAAAATGTAAGAATCTGTGATGCTTAAAAAGGTATTCTACACACATTGGATGCTTTTGCAACATCAATGGAGGATGCATTGCTACATCAAACTTATCAACCTGAAAAAAATTTAGGACTTGGCCTCTGTATGAACTTGCTAAGAAGTGAATATAAAGTAGAGGACCAGAGAATAAATCACTTTGTTTGTTTAGGGAAAAAAATTGTGGGAATTTTATCTCCTATTAATTATACTTATGGACAAATAACAATGCTAACCAGTAAGAGGGGAAAATGGTAGATGAAAATCATTGTTTTTGTCTGAGTTATCCAAGTCTAGTGCAAACTAGAGCATAATAGATACATTTCAAAGAAATAAATTTATCCTTCTAATATGTTTTCATGTCACTAATCTTGTGGGTGTCATGACTTGGCTCTTTTAGGACATTAACAAATCGCTCCTCTATGTTCTCCTTTAGGATTTTTTTTTCTTTCTGTGATGGAGGAAAACAAAAATTGTAGCACTTGCAGGAAGTCACCACTACCAGAATGAGATAGTATCAATTTGAGTGAAAATAATCAAATTCATTTCTTCTTGCATAATGAATCACAACTATGATTTCATTTGTTGTATCATACCTTTATCATAATAAAATAAATAGGCAAATTCCATTTTTGTAAGCATTTTTGTGTTACAAATATAAATGTCTAGATAACATATATTTGATAATTTATGGTACCTCACTCATTATGACTTAAGTGAAATGATTGTTAATTGAATGGTGTTTGAAGTTAACCAATTTATAAGTGACTCAAAGACATAAAATAGGGCTTCTTACATTGGCTTTGATAAGTATGGGACCAAAAAAAAAGGTCAACATAATGGCCTCCCAAAATTTGGAATCACATAAAAAAGGATTCAATGTTGTATTGACTAGTGATGATTTCATTGTAACATCCTTCTCTTGCGAGCACCTGATGTGACTTATTCTTTGAGGACACTTGCATGAAAGTGATCCGGTTCATTATATGATTGAATTCTTAGATTATCAATTCTGATGTTGAGATTGGATTATGATGTCATATTGTGTTATCATGTATAGACAGGTGTTATTGACTAGTTTCTCCTGAGTGTGTAGTGTAAATGTGTTGAACCTGCATAGAATAGATCTAGCTAAGCAATAATACACACATTTGCAAAGAGAATTTGAGAAAGAAGAAGAAGGAGAGAAAGAATGAAAAAATTATGATTAATTGTTGTGAATAATGAATAATTTACACATGATATACTCTGTATAGATCAATAAGTGCGCACTAGAGGTGAACCAATGTGCCATAGTGGTGGTATAGAGTGATCTGGAAACACAAAAATAGTTACAAGAGTGAACTTCCACCTATTCTAACCGCTTGGGAAGTTACGGGAGTGAACTTCCACCTAGTCTAGTCTCTGAGGCAGTTACGGGAGTGAACTGCCACCTAGTTGAGTTAACTAGTCAACTAGTCTTCAATTAACTAACTGAATAGAGAGTAATGACGAGTTAAATTGGGGAATCAAGGATAATGCACCAGTTTGGTGATGATACCAAGGCAAGGTTGAATTAGAATGGTGATGATCCTAATGTTTCATGGTGATAAAACCAATGCAACATCTAAACTCGACTCAACTAGTCAAACCGAAGTGTCAACTGAAAAAGAATATTCTCCAGGTGGAATATTCTTCCATGAAATATAAGATACTAGATAATGACTAATTATGACTAATAAACAAGGAAAAAACTTAGTGAAAAGAAATCCTAGGTGTGCGTGAAGTAACTCCAACACCCCCCCTGAACATCACTATGGTGAAAATAAATAATGGGTCCCAACAACGAGTCCATGTTAGGTACCCAAATACAAAAGATACATTGAAACTAAAGTGAGGAAAGAGGAAAAACCTCATGGGAAAAAAGGCCCTCAAGGTACAATGTATGTAAAAATAAAAACTACAGTTGCTAGGCAATTGTGTCCTTCACTCCAAGATGACTTCACAGATAATGGAACTTCTGCTCAGTGAAGGTCTTGGTGAAGATGTTTGTCATATGTTCTACTGAAGGAAAGAACTGTAAGTCGGTGATACCCTCATGTACTAATTCTTGGATGTAGTGCATGTGCATCTCGATGTGCTTCATCCGCTGCCTCTGAACTGGATATCTGCAGAACTTCAGAGTGCTCTGGTTGTCACACCAGATGACGATTGGCCGATGAAACTAAATTCCCAACTTAGTGAGAAAATGTTGTATCCACATAGCCTGAATGGTTATGTTACTACCCCTTTGTACTTTTCCTCAACTGAAGATAGAGAAATGGAAGCTTACTTCTTTCTCGACCAACAGATAGGCCCGAAACAAAGACTGAGTGAGTAACCAGATGTGGACTTGCAATCAGTTATATCACCAACCAAGTTGGAATAAGTAAACCCAATGAGATATAGTGTAGATTCTGTTGCATAATGAATCCCAAAGGTGATGGTTCCCTATAAGTATCGAAGGATACGCTTTGCAGATTTCAAATGTAGCTCATGCGGCTCCTACATCAACCTAAAAACTGCACCAACTACATATGAAAGGTCTGGTCTGGAGTGTGTGAGATACAACAAGCTCCCCACTAGATATTTGTATAGTGTGTTGTCAACCAGCAGAGTCTCCCCACCATCCTCAAGTTTGACTTTTGATAGGAAAGGATTCAGAGCAGACTTGCAGTCTGTCATGTGAAATCTCTCAAGGAGATCACGTGCATACTTGGCATGAGACAGTTTGATACCTAGTGCATCTTGACTGATCTCTAGTCCAAGTAAGAAGTGTCGTGGAACGATGTCTGTCATCAAAAACCTATCATGTAGAATCCTCTTGACTACAGCAATCATTGAAGTCGAGCAACCGATGATCAACAAATCATCAACGTACAAAACTAAAAGTAGAAGTGAATCAACCATCATGAGCATGTAGACATTCGGGTCTAATTTAAAACATACAAAGTTATGTGACAATAGGTAAGAGTCCATATTGGCATACCATGCCCTCAAAGCCTTCTTGAGGCCATAAAGGGACTTCTTCAGTCGATAGACCAAATATGAGTCCTGCATAAATCCCTGGGGCTTCTCCATGTAGATCTCCTCAAAGATATCACCATGAAGAAATGCATTCTTCACATCCATCCAATGGAATTCCCATCCTTTGGTTGTCACAATGGCAAGTGCCAATTGTATGGAATCCATATTCACTACTAGAAAGAAGGTATCGTTATAGTTAATACCATGAACCTATTGAAATCCTTTGGCAACAAGCCTRGATTTGTATCTTCTAATCTATCTATCCACTACACTCTTGGTCCTGTAGATCCATCTGCATCTAATAAGTTTCCTCCTAGAAGGAAGGGGAACCAAATCCCAAGTCTGGTTCTTGAGGAGGGAGTTGTACTCCTCTTGCATGGTGGATTCCYAAAAGGGATTTCTAGCAGGCTCCCCATAATACTGTGGATATGAAGACTAAACCAAGAAAATTTTTCTGGAGGGCAATGGTTCAACGAAAGTGAGTTCAATATGAGGCTCCTCAAAATTAGATCAAGTCCTCCTAGTATTCGCTAGATTACCAACGAGATCCCWTGCAACCTTAAGAGTATTTTGTGCCTACTTGGGCCTCTTCTCTCGCTCTGCAACTRCATTTGGATGCTCTGACTCTACATCTGACTATACTAACTCTAAATCTGAATCATCTAAGTCCTCTCAATTAGAACTCTTGTCTAAAGAAGATTCAGCATGTGCATGCTCATCATCTCGAACAAGTGGAAGAATGAAGGTGTCTGTATGTAGCTATTGAGGTGCATGCGAGACACTTTCCTCGAATTGGACACTTCACTCAATGATGAGTTGGTCTGAGGAAATATAAATAAGACTATATCCCTTCACATCGTCAGGGTAGCAACCAAAAATGCACTCAGTTCTCTGTGGATAAAGTGCCTTCATCTTTTCAGAGAGAATCTGGGCCGATGCACATGAACCAAAAATGAAAAAGTGGGTCACTTCTGGTTTGAGGCTGCTCCAAGCCTCGTAAGGGGTATTATCCTTGACAGATCTATGGCGATACCTATTTTGGATGTATGTTGCACAATTAAGTAATTTAGCCCATAGTCTTTATGGTAGTTATTTTGCATGTAGAATGCAAGATGCCATCTCCTTTAGAGATTTGTTTTTCCACCCAACAACTTCATTTTGCTATGGAGTATAAGAAACTGTGTGCTACAAATGAATCCCCACCTCATGGAAAAGATTATGGACCTCATGATTTACATACTCTCCCCCATTGTCAGTTCATAGGAATTTGATCTTCTTTCCAGACTGTGTCTCAACCAAGGCTTTGAAATTTTTGAGGTGAAAGACCTCATATTTTTTCTTGAGAAAGTACATCCAAGTAAAATGTGAGAAATCATCAACAAAAATGAGAACAAACCTTGCTTTGTTGATCGATGGATGCGGAAAATGACCCATGAGGTTACTATGTAATTCAGATCTTCTGGCTTCTTCTTATTTTCACCCTTGGGGATGCGATCTCCAAGGTTGTTTTGTTGAAGTATTTGAGACATCAGATATATATTTTTTTTGCATGCATGCGGATTCCGAATGGAATCCTTTGTGACAGTAAGTGCATTTCTCCCCTTTGGATCCAGAGGCATCGGTGGAGGTTTTTATGTAACCTTCTTTCTTTGAATGTGCATGATCTTTCCATTTATCTTTATATTTAGATCTCTAATATTTGTGGTTTCCATCATGCACAGTGAGTGCCTGCACCCTTGGGCCTTTGATTGTGCCCATGTTGATGATCTTAGTTTGCTCCTATGTCAAGGATTCGATAAAGTCCTCAAGAGAAGGCATATTCTAGGTGGCTCTAGAGAAGAATATGACATTGTGGAATGTAGATACAAATATAGAGAATTCAGGACCAATCTTGGAGAGAATGGTGAGAACCATTTGTTTCTCCTCCTTCAATTTATCAACCCTGGAAGCTTTGAGTTGCAACAATAAATCCTTGAATTTTGTAAAGACATATTGGATATTATCAAAGCTTTTTGGATCCAATGTGATCAGATCCACCTCCAGCATGTGTCCCCTCATATCATCATGTTTTCCAAAGATCCCTTCCAAGGTGTTTGAAGCGTCATTGGGAGTCTTACAGGAAGAAATATGAAAAATGAGATCGAGAGAAATAAGACTGCAAATTGTTCCAAGTGTCTCATCCATGCGATTTAAGTACTTGGATTTTTCTATGGCTAATGTCGGTTCTGTATCTTTATTCAAGGTTAACCTATAGAACCCTCTGGTTCAGACATGTATGGCTATTTTCTCAATCCATCCAAAATAGTTGTAAGGTGTAAGAATGAATTCTTTTTGGAATTCCCTCTTTCTGTTGTCTTCAATCTTTAGTACCTACAAAAATAATTTGGTGTAGCTTTTTCTTAGCACTCGGTCGGCTTTGATACCATGTAAATCTATGGAACCTACACAGAATGGATCTAACTAAACAATAATACACACATTTGCAGAGAAAATTTGAGAAAGAAGGAGAGAAAGAATGAAAGAATTATGATTAATCGTTGTGAATAATGAATAATTTGCACATGATATACTATGTATATATCAATGAGTGTGCACTGGACGTGAAACAATGCACCATAGTGGTGTTCTAGAGTGATTTGGACACATACCAGTAGTTACGGGAGTGAACGGCCACCTAGTCTAGTCTCTCAGAAAGTTACGGGACTGAACTGCCACCTAGTTGAGTTAACTAGTCAACTAGTCTTCAGTTAACTGACTACACAGAGAGTAGTGAGAGTTAACTAAGGGAATCAAGGCTAATGCCCCAGTTTGGTGATGATCTAAAGGAAAGGTTGAATTAGCATGGTAATGATCCCAATGTTGCATGATGATCAAACCAATACAACATCTAAACTCAACTCAACTAGTCAAACTGAAGTGTCAACTAAAAGAGAATATTCTCCATGTGGAATATTCTCCCCTAAAATACAAGAGACTGTATAATGACTAATTATGACTAATAAACAAGGAAAAAGAAATCCTAGGTGTGTGTGAAGTAACTCCAACATGCAGGACTCTTGGCAGATTGAGGATGTTGATGGCATCGATGGGCCTCCTTGGACTTCAGATCGAGTCAGGGAGTGGACTATATATGGTTTTTGTGTTTCTAATATTTCATATGTGTCATATGACTGGTCTATTATGATTTTGTTTATGGATTGTTGACATGTTCATTGATGGGTGCAGGATGGCGATTGTCTACTAATCAGATTCACATTTGGAGTAATGGGGCCATGCATGACAACCATGGATATTGAGGGAGAGGTGTGGCAGTGACCCTACCATAACCTACTAGCACTGTCGTTGTCGCTCGAACTATAGGTTAACGATTACCTAGTTTGAGAGATCCATGATGTCGTGAGGGCAGAATGATAAAGTCGCTCACGAAGATTCTAAAGGGCATGCAATAAGGCAGGGTCCTTATTCCTTAGAGAATCTTAGTCTCCCACAATATCACCTGATGGATTATTGACTCCAAGGGCTTGAAGTCTACAAAAATAAGTCAAAATATGAGTGGCACCCTTGGAGCACTCAATGCATCTTGAAGGGCACGTCACATAAATGAAACATGAATAAAGGAAAGTGGCACCCTTGGAGCACGTAGTGCGTCCTGAAGGGCACGTCGGGGTTTTAACACTGGTGAGTCAATGAACCTAGGTACCTAGAAAACAATATCTCATTTTGACTTGGTCATCCTTAAAATAAAAGTTGTATAAGTAAAGTTTAATAATTATAAATTTTCCCTTAAAAACAATTTTGCTAAGGCTAATTCAAATTAGAGCATAGGTGTAATTGGGGGTATAAGGACTAAAACTAATTAATCAATTAATAAATGGGGGATGAATAAAAACCAAATTTAAAAATTAAAGGAGAAAGAATTTATCCAAAAAAAATTAATTTATGGCTATGTGAAAAACTTGCTAATTTATAACTTAGACCAAAAAGGGTAAACGTAAATACAAAAGGAATGTGTAACATAGAAGGGAATCTAGTCTAGAGAACTTTCCAAATTTGAACTCAATTAAGATTTAAGAAAGGCGTCATTCATTAAGGGAATAAAGGGACATCGAGGAGCATTTTTAGGAATGCTTTTAGGTGGGTGAGAGAAATTGGTAAATTATTTTAATTAATTAAATGAATCTCTAGTGAAGCTAAGGGATTAGGTGACAAGTGTACGAGGAAGAATATTCCTAATAAAATTTTAATAAAAATAATTAAATGTGCATTTTGGAAACTAGTCACTAAGAGAACTCTTACAAGAAATGGAAGAGGATGATTGGTATGCATAAGGTTATGCTGCTAGATTTTTCTCTTGACTGATTTTTCTTGTGGGAGTTGGGATACCCAGCTCTAATAGAGAGTGGTAGCTCAATCTTGCAAAGCGAGGTGGGAGCTAGATTTCTCTGGTTCGTGTGCATGGCCCCATTGTCGTTTAGGGGGCTCAGGGGGAAGAAGAGTACCCCTAGTGTTGGTTGGGAGGTACCGGAGTGATCTCAATGATTAACAAGCAGAAGCGAAGAGAATGTCCAGCAACCGAAGGACAACAACAAGCCAGCGTCATTACGGTACTCATAAATAAATTTCATTTGTATTTCTTTAAATTATGTTCATGGATTTAATTATTGTAGTAATTGTAATGGTTTTCTTTTATCCTTGCTCAGCGATTTAGTTTCTCCTCTATTAAGCACTTTAATTTTCTATGGTCAGAAATTTATTTTTGTCTCTGCATTTTCCACTTCCTTGGCATTTTTACCTTAGCACTGGATTTTAAGCTCATCCTTCGTCCGAATCTTCCTGAGTGAAGAAAGTCTTCATAGTTTATGTGAGATATATTTCTCTTCCCTTTAGCAAGATTTTCGGTGAATACCTCCGCTTTGCGTTACTCATGTTCAATCCCTGAGTTTTTCCCTCTTAGCAGCGAATGGCTTGGGTAGTTTAACCCAGCTTTTTCGCTTTTGGAAGCTCTTGATTTTAGCAAGCGGTCTCTGATCAAGCAAAACTAAATTGCCCAGCGACTTGATCTTTTACCTCAGCATTTACTCGTCCCTTCTCAGCATTTTCCCTCGGTGCTCAACGGTTCTATCCACCTTTACTCAGCGAATTTTGCCTCTTTACTCAGAGCTTATTTCACTGTGGATCCATCTAAACCTTCCCTCAGATTTTGGGGTGGTCCCTGCGTTTTGCTTCCTTCACAACAAATTTCTTGGGCGTTTTTTATACTGCCATCCATTGCCCAGCTTCTGGTGGTAAGGCGAGTTTCCTTGGGTGTTTTTCCAATAATTATCCTTGCAGAACGATTTTTCTCACCTTCGCTCTGCGTTTTAGCTTTTCACACTCTCCTTAATTTATAATCCCTTGATCAACGAATCTCTCTCTCTCTTCAACAAATCGTTCTCCTCACTCCCACGAGTCTACTGTGGCGATTTAGGGGAAAACTTACCGAAGTTTTCTGGGACCCTTCAAGTTCTCACCCTTTACTGCCGCGAATTTGGGGAGGGACACCGCCTCTAGCATCGAAAATCGCATGCCCAGAAGTCAGCATTATTTGGCTTCGATTTTGGGGAGGGACACCACCTCTACCCATGAAAATTGCATGCCCAGAAGTCGGCGTTAGTTAGCTGCGATTTTGGGGAGGGACACCACCTCTACCCATTAAAATCGCATGCCCAGAAGTCCGCTAAAGAGTAGCTGCGATTTGGGGAGGGACACACCCTCAACCATCCATTTCGCCTGCCCAAATTGTTGTCATTTTCACAGTTGATTGTCTTTACCCACTAGCACATCCACATAATTGTGGCTGATCAACGCCGAAAGGCTGATAAGATGAAAAGAATCCTTTACTAACATCTTTTACTAACGATTGGGTTGCTTGCGGTTTGCAACTATGTTTATAATAAACCTTGATCATTAGGGAAGCATAATTACTTCATCAATTAAAATTTTATGGATCACGAAATTTGATCTCGAGGACCATGCAACAACTATCTTAGAGGTGTATTACTCATTGACCAAACCTCGAGGAGTACTTCTATCAAGGAGTCTTCCTTAAGGAGTGTAAGAATTATCGTTACCACCCCTAAATTTTCCACTTGAATTAAGACATCCATTGATTGTTGGATTTCTCAATTTTCGATCCAGTGTTTAACCCTCAACCCTTAGAGTTTCTCGTGCACCTAAATATTTATTGTTGAATGAATTTGGTGAACCTTAGTATTTTGCGCCATTGAAAATTAATGAAGGAAATGTTTGTCCTAGATGATAGATTTTCTCCCGCACATAAACATTTAATGTTGAATGCGTTTGCTGAACCTTAGTCTTTTGCACAATTGAAAAGTAATGAAGGAAATGTTTGTTTGAAATGATAGATATTCTCACGCACATAAATATTGAATGTTGAAAGAATTTGGTGAACCTTAGTCTTTAGCGCAATTCAAAAGTAATGAAGGAAATGTTTGTTCGAGATGCCACATTTTCTCCCACATATAAATTTTTAATGTTGAATGAATTTGGTGAACCTTAGCATTTTGCGCAATTGAAAAGTAATAAAGGCAATGTTGTTCTAGATGCTAGATTTTCTTGCACATATAAATATTTATTGTTGAATGCATTTGGTGAATGTTAGTATTTTGCGCAATTGGAATCTAATGTAAGGAATGTTGTACTATATGATAGCCTTCTTGCATGCATTAAATATTAATTTAGCAAGCGTGCTTGATGTAGACATTAGACATCTTGCACGAATAAATTATACCTATAACGTATGTTGATCTAACACTTATTACTGGTGCCATTAAATTTTTATTGCCTGATGGATAAATGACTAGTTTTCTATTGCGCCTTGCATATTAATGTTGCCTTTTGGGTTTAGAATTTGGTTACCAATGCTTCCTTAATATTATTGAAGTATGGTTGATTATTAATAGTATTTTCTTGTGCCTTATAAAAAATAATCGATGTCTCCTGCGTTTTGAATCGTTGATGTGTAATTGATGGATTAATCGAATAACATGCTCGTCAATAATGTGATATACTACTAGTGGAGGATTCAGACTCCGTTCACACATTGAATTACAATATATTGTATGATGCTTAGATATTAGTCCTCTTCCTTGAAACTAAATTTTATTATGACGGATGATTGCATATTGTCATGGGGATTGTGCCTCGATATAACTGACATTTTCTTTGCGCCATATTTAATTATTGTTATGGGTGATGAAATTGATTATCGTCAATGATGTTGTTATTAATTGTGATGCATATTTCCTAACACAACTTTAAAATAAAATAAAAATTACCTTTTGTATGTCTCTTTGTTGTCATAACTATGGGGCCATTACAATCATCCATCATCTGAGTTATTGTTAACCAACAACAGTAATTAACCAAAATTTCAAAGATATAAACACAATCTCTGTTAGAATCACAAAAAACTTAGGGGTAGAAAATTGTAAATTGTGTATCCCATTTTTTATAAGAAATTCATCGCCAAGATCTGTTATTATGGACATTCATTGCTAATTGTGTGCTCTCATTGATTGTCATTTCACACGTTTGCAAGTTTCTTTAGTTGTCAATAAATTCTACAATATGTTGAGTATTCACAGTGGCTAGATTGTTTTGAAATGACATAAATATGTTGAATAAATTACCTCACTAATGGCCTTTTGTTAGTATGTTGATATACTGAAGGAGAAGAGTGATATAAGGGATTCCACTTTAGCTACAATGGCTCCTCTATCAGTGGAAGAATGACACTTGTGTCGTAGTCATCGAGTAATTTTCCATCATGTAGAAGAAATGACCTTAGGGCCAACGTAATTTACAGTAGAAAGAGCATTGATTTGAGATTTATGTTGGGGATTGTAGCACCAAAACATCAACAACAATATATTTTGGAATGTAAAAGATTCCATACATATCCTAGCTACCAAAATATTAAAATATCTTATTATTCTAAGTTCTATTAAAATGCTTTGCACCAGTGGTTTTGTAGTCACTAATATTTCTCAAAAAATTCTAGCAAAAGACCTGAAGGATAGCACCTCACTAGGATCAAAGTTGGATAAAAAAAATATCATAATTATCTAGGAGATTCCTTCTAGAAACATGTGCAATAGGGGCTTATAACTAGAACTATATGTTGTTTTTAACCCTCAATGTGGGTCATTCCTCATCTTGTGCTATTTTGACCATGTCAACGAGGAGCTTCTTCCAATTTGGCTTAATTAATGGAGAAATATGCTTTATTCAATCATACCACAGACCAAATATATTTCTTCAGGAAGGATCTTGATCAAAGGAAAATAATTTTGTATATGATTCTCAAAGTCTCTAAAGAGATGAGGTACATTTTTCAAACTTGTTGGAGATACACCTCCAAATATGGAGGTGGAGGTAAATAACACAGAGAAAGGTAATCATAGATCTGGCTCATTGGGATGAAACAACTACTATCTAATGGCTTATTTCTTAATGTGCCAATAACCTATTGGAAAGCATTTTTAGGTTCGAATCCCCCATGTGTCAATAACACATTGTAAAAGTACGTCTTGATGCTATCAAATGGTAGTGAATGCACCCTAATTACTAATAGCTTACCCTCACACATGTTCCTTTTATACAATCATTTTCATATGTAATCAAATCTAGAATGACTCATCCATAGGTGTATACTCCAGCTTATAAGAACAATCTATCCCAGGAGAATCTAGAGTACCTCTTAAATATGTTCATAACAACAACACCCAATACTAGAAATAGAACTAAGGAATCAACATAGCAGAGCCACACCATGCTTCATATTTGAGGTAAATATGAAATGTTTTTATCACTATTATCATCTACAACATAATGTCAATTCATCTTATAGTACATACTAGAGTAATAACTATGAATACCATGCATATTTTTCAAGATGGGAAAGCCTAACAACATGCACAAACATACAATATCTTATATATGTATGTGTTTGTCATATTCAGAATAGCCCCTTTCCAAGGTGACTTTGATGCCAAAATCACTTTCTCGATCCTAATCTATATATATTATGGTAGACTAGATGATGTATTTATATGAATATTCCTTTTTATTAACCACCAAATTGACCGAAAATATATGGGTTGGCCCTATTGTGTGCTACCATAGTTCAGCCCCATCCATATTTCCATCTATACATTTATGTCCATCCATTAGCCTTTTTATTGTGCTACCTAGAAAAGATGAAATTCCAATAGTACAAAAAGTTTTGAAATGGATTTTAGGCCTTCCTCTTTCGAATAATTTTCTGCCAATTTGAACTAATTAAGGTACCCTTATTTATTGTTGAAGAGACCTTACAATAAAATTACACCCCTTGAATGCTAATGTATATTTATGAGTTTTATAATTGTAATATGTTGTAGGTATCATTCAAGGTGAAACTTACTACTATAGGTGTCAAAAAATTCCTTATGGTTGTAGATAACTACGAGTTAGATCTAGGATTTTCTCAAATTAAAAATATATATATGACACCTTGTTTGAGTTTTAAATGTTGGTAGTTGTATGACTATAGAAATATACTTAGATAGTTTCAAGCTTGAAAACATTAGCAATTGGTAGCACTAATTCTTCAGTAGTAGATGATATGTCATAGCTCACAACCTCCTAATACCTACAATATGTTGAATCTATTTTTGACAATTTTAAACTTAAATGAATCTAATAGGATATTGGTCAATAAGGTGAAATCCCCATGAATTTCATTCACTAGTAGTAGCTCATAGATGGGTCATGTGGCTGAAGATCTTGATTGAAAAAAAAGAGAAGGTTTTTCTTCTATACTAAGCAAAAACATGCATTTTTAGGAGAAATGAAATTTTTATTTACTCATCAAAAATGTACATGCATTTTGGAGATGTTATATTTTTCTTTACTAATATAAAACATGCACTCATTTTTCTTTGCAATTTATCTGAACTTTGAGTAGTTTGAACCCAACTGAGGCTTCTCAATCTCCCATATAATAACACCATAGGGTATGCATATATCTAGAAGCCCTCGTCACCCACAAGAGAAAAGGACGTCGTTCGTGACCCACAAGAGAAAAGGACAACAACGGCATGAAAATCGATGTCCTGTTTTGGAAGCTGAAAGATATGATGATATGCATGAAAGAAATTTGTTTCGTAGCCTGACAGTACAAGAAATCCTCAGAAATAACAATACTCACCTGAAATAACCATAAATTATGTGGTAGGTGTCTCGTTGTAGTCCATGACTTCAAACACAAATCATATATTTCTACTCTCTTTGTGTTTTTCGATTTTTCCACTGCAATCATGTTATAAGTCTCTCCCTCCCCTACAACGGTGGTCATGTGTTGAGTGGTACACAACAAATAGTGTGGGCCAATACAGTATTCTATGAATTTCTATGGACATTCCTATATTGGAGATAGTGTGGGCCAATACACCATTTTCAACTGATACAGACTGGATGGACAACCAAGTCATCATATTTTTTCTTTAAGGAAAGGGAGAATCTTTTCCAGGTGTTTATGAAGAAGCAATAAGCCATACAATTCAATGAGAACCAATGATGGTACACAACAAACCATGGAATAAAGTTACTAGCCATGAAACCATGGAATAAAGTTGCTAGTCATGTTAGTCACTGCATATTAGTAAAAATTCATTTCACTATGCTTTGTATCTAGAAGCTAATACTTTGTGGATCCAATTATGCTTTAGATAAAACTATCAAGACATGAATCCTCATACCCATAAACATTTTCAAGTTTTCTCATTTGTTTAATGACCCTGCTTAAATAGATGTATAGGGATTATTAATTATAATTAATTTGATAATCTGACTGTCCTAATATGTTAGTTAAACAATAATTATTTCTTAATAATATTAAATAATTAATTATTATTAATTACTTGTTCATATGTGTCAATGATTAATTAATTATTAATTGACTCATTAATTATTTGAGTAAAGAATTAAAGGGGTTAATAATTTAATTTATTAAATACTTACGTATACCAGGGGGGAAGAAACATTAAATATAGGGATAAGATATTAATGAAGGGGGAGATAAGAAAATTAATGAGGGGGGGAGGAGAGTCGGTGAAGGGGGATATAATAGGGAGGAGTCTCACGGGGGAGAGGATTATTTTTGGGGGGATAATTCTGGGGCATACATTGGTCTATGATTTTTGGGCTATGGGATATTTTTTTGGTGGGAGGAGTTTGATTTTGGTGGATTTTGGTGAATCAGAAGTAGGGGGCACTGGGTTGCTAGTGGTTTTGGGCACGGGAGCTAGGATTCCTTTTGGTATCCTTGAGCTAGGGAGCTAGACATGCTTCTCCTAGTTGGCTTGGAGGTTAGTCGGTTTGGGCAGAGTTGGTCAATGCATCAGGCTAGGCAAGGCAACATGGAAAGGACAACTAGATCAATGGGGGAATTAGCATCAGGAAAAGGTAATTTATTTTATTCTGTTAAGTAATTCTTATTCTATTATGAAATTTTTGTTCATCAATTAATTTAACATGCTTATATGTTGAATGAAAGAAATTACTGAGTTTTTCTGCGTAGAAGTAATCTTATCTGTTCAATTTATGGATTTTAATTGAATTAAATTAATTTGGTCCCTACACATGGTATTAGAGCCCAGTTTCAAAACTAAAACCTAGGGCTTAACCACTCACATGATTAAAGGTTCTTCAAACTATTCCTTGAAATAGCTCATAACCTATAGCCCTTATTAAAACCCCTCGAAATAACCTAGAAACAATCCAAGAAAACCCTAGGATACTATTTAGAAAATCAAGAAGAGTGACAGAAGTAGGTTAATTACTGGATAAACTCTTTTTTTTTAATTTTTCCCTTCGTGGGAATTTATATGGATATTTATACTTAGGGTTGTTTTGGTCTATTTGAAGATAATCCCGAATTTCAGTTTTTTTTTAAATGAGTAGAATCGAGCACTAAATTGATAAATATATTATTGAGTATTCCGAAGTTGAGTTTCTTAACTCCAAACTGAGTCTAAAAAGAAAATGATGAAATAAAATTGAGTATTCGGAAGCTGAGTTTCTTAACTCCATACTGAGACTAAGAAGAAAATGATGGAGACCCAAGAATATGATACTGCAGGAAATCTCCTCGGCTTAACTTGAAGATGTAAAAAGACTATTGAAAGCCCCAATCCTTCAATAGTGTGATGGACCACAACATGATAACATAGTCTCAATGATATCATTTTAAAATATAGAAATTTGTAGTAGTTTTAATGTTAAGAAAGCACACTTTTACAACACATTTTCAATGCTTAAACATATCCAAAATAAAAAATATATATGTTTTTCAACCCTAGTTTAGCTTGAAGTACAAATAACTTGAGCATCCAACAAGAAAAACCTCCTTTTCTTTGGTTAGTGAATAAATAAATAATCCAAAACTCAAAGTGATCACCTGCATCTGATTGGATCTAATCACAACATTTTCAAGGTAGGAAACATGCCCATTCGACTTGTCACCTGAAAAAGCCACATACAGGCCTTCTGACCAAAGAGGCACCGAAACATTGAAGAAGGAAGGAGAAAACCACACACTCTTATCAGATCCTTGCATCCTCAACTTCCTCTGTGCTGCATTTTCACTCAGCAGTGTCAAGCCAATGAGAATCATTGTTTGATCCTCCTCTACAATTAGCTTGATCTTACTTTACATAACTAGATTCGTTCTTCCTCAGCTTTACAACACTAACTATGACTTTAACTGCAATAAAAAAAAAAACACTCCCCAGGGCTCTGTTATCTACATAGGCTACCAAGAAATTGGCCATCAATATTGGTGTGAGGACCTTGGACAAGGAGCCCATGTTAATGGCAAAGAAAAATATAGATAAAAATGTTATCTTAAGGCTTTATTCGGTGTGACCATCTAGCATAGAGAATTTTATTTGGTCTCCTCTAAAAGCTACGACACATGGTTTAATGCCTCCATGCCCGCTCATCCCATATTCCCCAATAATTGGAGAACACGTTAGGTGAGCATGGTGTGTGTACCGGGCTGGAAAAAAACCTGGAATCGAGGGAGATTTTTTTTCCCCACCTCTCCAAACAACGAAGTGGCATTAGAATGCTCCCCCTTTCATTAGTCGAGTCTGAATACTTCCATATATGGAACAACTTGAGATAAGCTCTTCAAATATTTGGTATCCAATTCAAAAGATAATACTGGCACTTCCATGTGAGAGGATTTTGTCACGTTTCACAGTGAGACGACTCCACCTCCCATGAGACAACAAGAAGTTTTTGGCGAGCCTAGGGAAGGGAGTAGTTAACACAGGTTGAAACACAAAAGAACACGTTCACCACCACTATGTATACTATTGCGTCACAAACACTACCTACCAAAGGCATAGGGTTGGGGTCTCAAGCTTCGTGAATGGGATGGAGTAGCTCACTCATAAATAGTAGTTTTCTCATTAAGATTTTTGAGCTAGTTTCTCAACCATGCAATAGAGCTCTGTGGGCACAAGAAACAATCAAAACAGATAACTCCAACCCACAACAAAACCAAAGAATGAAAATGCCAAAAATTCCAGACTCTCAGCGCCACTTTGGCTCATTAAAGACAACCCACGACCCTGTGAACAAAGAGAACAAAAAAGCATGACAATGCCAAATTTCAGACTTCCAGCACTACGTCCACAAATTCAAACCTCCTCCATTGTCATGATAACAAGAATGTAGGCACATAACAACAACCAGGCTTTCAAGCCACTCTGTTGGTACAAGAAACAATAATTCCAACCCACAACAAAGCCCAATTTACAATGAATTGAACTAAATCATAGCACAAAAATTCCTGAGTTGCAGGTAGTATGGAGGAGAGGGTAAACCATGGTGGCCATGCTCCCTCACACCTCCCCGCACAACCATAGCAAATGAGGGAGAAATGGAAGAGTCTAGGGTTTAAAAGAGATGGTCAATTTTTTTTATTCCAAATAAAGGAGAGCGAAGGGCATGTGGGCTGCATGCAAGCCCCATGTTGTCGACTTAGAAGTCTTGGGGCAAGTGGGCCTCATGAAATCCCCACGTTGCCAATTCAAAGTCTTTTTTTTTTCAAAAAAAAAAATTGGCTTAATTTTAATTTTAGTTGTTTATATTATATTTTTTTTATTTATTAAATTTTCTTTTATATATTTTTAATTTGTAATAAGTTGAAATATATATATATAATATTTTTAAATATTTATTAATTAGGTTGAGAACTACTTTCAAGTGTAATTATTAAGTTTAATAAAGCTTAATTATGAAGTTTAATAAAGCTTAATTAGTAGGTTTAAGTAAAGTTAATTAGTTTAATTTAAGGTAAAATAAAGTTAATTTAGATATATATTTCAAAATCATTATTTTAGAATAAATCACATTAAGTATGTTCAAAATCACGTTAATTAGTTTTAAACAAAAGTTTAAAGGACTTAGACCAGGATAATTGGGAGGGGTTCTATGCACGTTAGGAAGGTAAGTTAGAGGAATAGACGAGACGGGTACAGTGCTAGCATAACTACCAAGTGAGAGGGTCAGTAGTTTTCTTAGGCAGTGACATCAAGCTTAGACAATTTAACCCTAACCTAGCCAATCCCCTAAAGAGAGTAATTTCTATTTACAGATAAGTAAAAGAAACTTATGCCTAACCCTGTTTTCTAGGAACCAATTTGAAATGTCCTTGAACACACCCTGACAACTTTGGTTGATGCAGGTTAAATCATATAGGATGGTTAGGACTCGAGGGAATCAAGGCAGGGGAGCATTTTCCCAGGAACCGCCAACACCGCCAGCGCCACCACCACCATCGCCCAAACTAGCTCTCATACTGCGCTCGTTGGAGGCCATAAATGAGACTTTAAAGGGGCAACAACCAGCAGGGACTGAAGTGGAACCCCCATCATCTGGAATGGGTAATCCAGAAGCGTCAAGAGATTTAGGGGGAGGACCTCCACCATAAGACATCACTCGAGAATTGCAAAAGATCAAACTTCCAGAGTTTGCCAGGGGTCGCTCTAGTGAACGCGCAGAAGCATGGTTCGAAGGCACGATAAGGTGTTTTGCCTTAAGGGACTATGCGTCCAACTCTAAGGCGAAGATAGCAATTTTTCAGTTAAGAGACAGTGCTTTGAACTGGTGATCTAACCTAGAAAAACAATTGCATCTTACCCAGGACACAATATCTTGGGAACTTTTCGAGGAGAGGTTCCAAAGGAAATATCTGCCAGCCTACTATGAGGAACAACAAGTGGGATAATTTCATGCCTTAGTACAGGGAAACATGACCGTAGAAGAGTATGAGATCAGGTTTATGGAATTGGTCAAATATGTTTCATACATGGATAATGACCAACGACAGGAAGAATGCTTCATCTATGGGCTAAACCCTAAGATCAGAGCTATGGTGCAGATGTGGAAACCGTCTTGAGTAGCAGAAGCAGTGGAAAATGTGCATTATGAGGAGGAACACATGAACTTAAACAAAGGTATGAGACCAACCTTTTTGCATCTCCTGGATTTGTAGGGAAGGCCTCGAGGACATTTCCCAGGGGAGGGGGCTCAAGGCCACCACCATATGCTAACAGAGTCACACCAAGGACAGTAGCCGCAAGGATTTCAATGGCAGTGAGTGTAGCATCTCGTTCATCCCCAATGACACACACAGGTCTAAAGCCATCTCAGGGAACAACTGGTAGGGGCAGGGGTTCCAAGGGAAGGAACTCATTTCAGAGACAATCAAATAACAGTGCGTAGGTTCAATATTGTGTTACCTATTGGGGATGTGGAGGACCCGATTACCAGCGTGACTACCCAGAGTTACAATCAGGATTCACTCATAGAGAAGCAAAGGATCTGATGGGAAGAGCAAGTAGTAGCCATCAGATTTACGCAGTGGTTAATAATCACCAGGCCGAGCATCAATCCAGGGTGGTGGAGTGATCAAGTACGCTAAATCATATCAATGTTAAGATTTTATTTGATTCTGGTGCGATAGATAGTTTCATTTCACCATCTGGATTAGAAAAGAGTGGGTTGGCAGCCTATGAGCATGATGAATTTAAACAAGTTGGGATGGCTTCGGGGTGAAAACAAGTGGTAGGACCTAGTGTTGATAATTGTATAGTAAACCTGGGAGTGTGTACTACCAGGTTGAAGGTATACGTCACTACTCTCAGGGCATATGACCTAATCATTGGAATGAATTGGTTAGAAGCTCATCGAGCTTTGGTATATTTTTTCGCAAAAAGGGTGCTTTGTGTAGATGATGAAGGAAGGCCAGTAGATATCCAGGGTATACAGAGAAAAGTGTCATTATGCTTTATCTCAACTATGAAGGTTAAGCGATGCTTGAGGCAAAGGTGTCGACTTTATGTAGTAGAAGCGGTGAATGAAAGGAAGGGACCCTCATTGGATCAGTACCCGATATTGTCAGAATTTAAGGATGTTTTTTCGAACAAGTTACTAGGGTTACCTCCTGAGAGGGAGCTTGATTTTACTATTGAGCTAAAACCGAGTGCAGAACCAATTTCCAAAACTCTGTATTAGATGAGAGTGCCAAAACTGTGTGAGTTGCAAATGTAGTTGAAAGAGTTACTGGACTTAGGGCTAATAAGGCCCAGTGTCTCACCTTGGGGCGCACCAATAATTTTTGTAAAGAAGAAGGATGGATCCTTATGACTGTGTATAGACTACAGGGACTTGAATCATGCTATAGTGAAAAATAGGTACCCAGTTCCATGAATAGATGACCTCTTCGATCAGATGAAAGGAGAAGCGGTATTCTCAAAGATCAATTTGCGATCAGGGTATCATCAATTAAGGATTAAGGAAGGTGATATCCCAAAAACTACCTTTAGAACTTGGTTTGTACATTACAAGTTTGTTGTATTACCTTTTGGATTGACCAATGCACCAACAGTATTCATGAGCCTCATGAACGACATATTTTGGAAGTACTTAGATCAATTTGTACAAGTCTTTCTAGATGGCATCCTCATCTATTCCAAGAATGAAAGAGAACATGAGGAACACTTATGAATAGTGTTGTCCTACCTTAAAGAGAACAAATTGTATGGGAAGTTATCGAAGTGTTCCTTCTTTTAGAAAAAGATCCACTATTTAGGTCATATCATTTCCAATGAAGGAATCTTTGTGGACCCAGAAAAGGTAAAGGCCATTATGGAGTGGCCAGTACCAAAGAATGCCCATGAGGTAGGAATATTTATAGGGCTAGCAATTTATTATCGGATATTTGTGGAGGGATTCTCAAAAATAGTGAAACCCATCACCAATTTGTAGTTGAAGAGGGTCAGGTATGAATGGATAGAAAAATGTGATAGTGCATTCATCGAGCTTAAGAGGCTACTAACTAGTGTGCCAATTATACGAGTGATAGATATGGAAAAGGACTTCACCATCTGCATGAATGCCTCGAAGCAAGGGTTGGGGGCCGTGCTAATGCAGGATGGAGGAGTGATATCTTATGCATCTATAAAGTTGAAGAAACAAGAAGATCTATACGCGACTCATGATTTAGAGTTGGCAGCTGTAATGCTAGCTCTGAAACTTTGGAGGCACTATCTTGTAGGGTGAAACTTTGAGCTCAAAATGGACCATCAAAGTTTAAAACATCTCTTCACTCAAAGGGATCTAAATGCCAGGAAAAGGTGATGGAGTGAGTTTATGAGTGAGTACAATTTTTGTATTTTGTACATCAAGGGAAAATAAAATGTGGTCGCAGATGCCTTGAGTAGGAGACCACGTATCTTCTCCTTGATACCCTTAAAAGTCAATCTGATGGAACATGTTTTAACACAACTCCAAGGAGATAGGTGGTATTTAAAGGTTACTTCAAACCTCTAGAGTGGGAGGCGATTAGATCCAAAGTATGAAGGATATAGTCTGGAAGCAGACAGACTGTTAAGATATCGAGGAAGGATGTACATCCCTAAGAATGGGGATATTCAAAGCATCATACTGAAGGAATCCCATAGAGCACTTTATCGTTTGCATATGGGTGTGAAGAAGATGTACACAAACATGAGGAAGCTCTTCTTCTAGGTAGGCATGAAGCGCGATGTAGTCCATTTCATCGCCAAATTCCTAGAGTGCCAACAAGTGAAAGCCGACCACCATCACCTGACAGACCTCCTACAACCACATGATGTTCCTATGTCCAAGTGGGAACTCATCTCTATGGATTTTGTTGTGGGGTTGTCACTCACATCTCATAGACATAATGCCATTCTTGTGATACTGGATAAGTTAACGAAGAGTGCTTATTTTATTCTGGTTAGAGACACTTATGATGTCACTGATGTGGGACGTGTGTTTGTAAATGAGGTTATCCGTTTGCACGGGATACCTAAGAAGATCATTTCATATAGGGACTCCAAATTCACTTCTAGGTTTTGGAAAAGTTTGCAGTCAGCGTTGGGGACTCAGTTGAACTTAAGCATAGCTTATCATCCTGAAACATATGGGAAAACTGAGAGAGTAAATCAATTCATGGAAGACATGCTCAGGATGTATGTCATGGATAATCAAACCCAATGGGAGAAGTACCTACCTTTGGTAGAGTTTGCCTACAATAACAGTTTTCATAGCTCCATCGGAATGCCACCCTATGAAGATCTGTATGGAAGGCCATGAAGAACTCCATTGAGTTGGGATAGACTAGAAGACCGAGTAACATTTGGGCCAGAATTGATTCCATATATGGAGGAACAGGTGATTCAGATTAGGCAGAGACTAAAGGAAGAACAGGATATGCAGAAAAGTTATGCAGATACACATAGGACCGACCGAAGTTATGAAGTGGGAGACCAAGTTTTCATTCGTATCAGGCCTAATAAGAGTACCATATGGTTCGAGAAGGGGACAAAGTTGTCACCTTGATTTATAGGACCATTCAGAATCCAAGAGAAAATTGGACCCATTTCCTATCGTCTCATACTACCACTCCACTTGCATAAAACTCATAATGTATTTCATGTATCTGTTTTACGTCATTATGTTGCTGATGAATCACATAAAATAAATTGGAAGGAATTGCAGGTATAAGACATGGGAATCCTCACAGTAGAACCATTACTCATATTGGACCATAGAGTCTGACATCTCAGGAACCGTCTGGTAGACCAAGTCAAGGTCCAATGGGACAAGTATAGTCCAGGATCTGCTACTTGGGAAGATGTCGAGACATTACGATGAGACTATCCCTCACTTTTGTGACCACCTCGAGAATATGTTTCTTGAAGGTTGGGTGTATGTAACACCACCTTTTGACTTAGACAGCCAGGATTACCTGAGGCCTACTTATATTTATTTCTCTTCACAGTGAAACTATTAAATGATACACTTAAACTTTTAAGACATATGAACCGTTATGAATGTGTAAATGTTATTGATGATGATGAATGTAATGCTATCTACTATGTGAATGCAAATTTTATGAATGTTTAAATGTTATTGATGATGATGAATATAATGTGATCTACACCATGAATGTAAATTTTACAAATGTGTAAATGTTATTCATGATGATGTATATGATGTGCCATATTGTGAAAATGTAAATTTTATGAATGTTTAAACGTTATTGATGATGTTGGATATGATGCAATCTATTTGGTAAATGATAATTTATGAATGGGTGTCAAAATTAAATTATGGGATATTATGAGATCTATTTCTAACTTGAAAACTTGATGTTAAGTTGTTGGTACACGAATACCAAATTGAAATGATGATTGCATGCAATTACATGATGATAATGCATAGAAATGTATGAGTTTGTGTTACAGACTAATTTGCAGGTTATGGGCTATGAAATAGCCAACGTAATGATGATGAAAGTGGATATCATGACCACTAGCCGAGAAACATTATGGTACGAATATTTGTATGTGAAATTATATTGGTTTGGATGCATTGCTATGATATGTGGACCAGTGTAGGATTTTAGGTGATGAGACTGCCCAAAACCGAATAAACAATGAAAAAACTCCCAACAACATGATGCCACTGTATATTCCATTGTAGGGTGTGGACCCGAGTTATGATTAGGAGGGGTGGAGGCATTTCTCATCGTGTATCCTCCAAAACCTGAAGTCATGGGAGGACAGTGCTAGCTCACGCTCCCCAGGATGTGTGATGATTACTATCAGTTGCCTGCTGGGGAAGCTTGGTCAAGATAGTGACACTTCTGCTTATGGGTTCTATTTGGAGTTAGGTCAATATAGTTGACGCTCCAAGATAGTCCAACAGAGGAAGGATAAGAATGGATATGGAAGTAGGTTAGAGAGGAAGGATGAATTTAATGAGGGGGGGAGGAGAGTCAATGAAGGGGGATATAACAGGGAGGAGTCTTACGTGGGAGAGGATTATTTTTGGGGGGATAATTATGGGGCATACTTTGGTCTATGATTTTTGAGCTGTAGGATATTTTTCTGGTGGGAGGAGTTTGATTTTGGTAGTTTTTGGTGAATCATAAGCAGGGGACACCAGGTTGGTGGGGGTTTTGGGCATGGTAGCCAGGATTCCTTTCGGTATCCTGGAGCTAGAGAGCCAGACAAGCTTCTCCTAGCTGGCTGGGAGGTTAGTTAGTTTGGGAAGAGTTGGTCAATGCATCAGGCTAGGCAAGGCAGCAAGGAAAGGACAACCAGATCAACGGGAGAATTAGCATCAAGAAGAGGTAATTTATTTTATTCCATTAAATAATTCTTATTTTGTTATGAAATTTTTGTTCATCAATTAATTTAACATGCTTATATGTTGAATGAAATAAATTACTGAGTTTTTCTGCGTAGAAGTAATCTTATCTATTCAATTTATGGATTTTAATAGAATTAAATTAATTTGGTCCCTACAATTTGTTTATCCTCATGGATATTTCTGGTTTATTGTATAACCAATCCACTGTTGACACTCCTATATGTTTTGATCTCATTGTGATATTCAAGCTCTTTGTTTTGACTCAGGAAAACTATCCAAAAACCGGGAAAGTATGAAAATATAAAAATACACATATTTGATGAAAAACATAAATTCTTATTGACATGAACTAAATCCATGGTCTTAAGATGCAGAATTTCAATCTTGTTGAGATGTCGTTTAAAAATGCAAAAGAGAGAAACAATGGTAAAAATGAACCAAATTGGCTCTTCACTAGGATTTTATATGAAACCAGACTAGTTTTTCCTGTAGGTCATTTAGTAAAATCCATTGACTAGTAAATGATCCTTGAGTACTCGTCGGTTAAGAGTAAATATGTTTTTTTTTCAACTTACCAATTTGGGCTATTCCATGGTTGCAAGTCAGATTACATTCTAAGTTTAGAGAAAATGGGTTAGCAATCATTGTTGGGTAATCTCATCTGAAGTCATGTGAGAAAATATTATTTGTTGAGAATCGAGATAACATTTTTAAGTTTGATTTTAACATTGTATTTACAGGAAAGGATTGTATTGATGTGACAAGTATTCTACCAATTACAATTGTATGGCGAGTTGCACACTACTACGTTGGGTGAAAATTACGACGAAATATTACAACAGTTTAAAATTTTGTCATATTTTTTTTTGTTTTTTTGGACTAAATATACGGTTTTTTTGGGGGGTCCAAATGTTGTTCGCTCTAGTAAAAAACCTTCCAAGTTGGTCGTTTTAACGACGAAAGTTGGTCAGTAGAGAAACCAACCCCCAGTTAGTCACTATAGCGACCAACAATGGCATGTGTGAGAATCAATGGTCAATTACAACAAATCAATCCTATATATATCTCAGTTATGAAAAATTTTCTATAGTTGAGACAATCATTTTCTACATTTGAAAAAATCATTCAGGTGTTCTGATGCAATGGTGTTCTGGTTTTTTATGAAATCTTGATTTTAATTCTATTTCAAGAAGAGAAACATTGAACTGATCAGACTCTACATAGATGATATTTTGAAGGTTAGTACTTAAAAAATTTCTGTGTGATTTAGTAATTTGGTGTTATTGAACTATTTTATGGTTTATTTTCACTCCTTAGATCAAATTTTATGGTTTATTTTAACTCCTTAGAAAGATTTTATGGTTTATCCACTTTTGATAGAGTAAAAATATTACTGATTCAGCTACAATCACTCTAATTAAATTCAATCACTCTAATTTTGATCTTATATTTCATGAAACTTATTGAATATCTAAGTATCCTTGCATTAGTAAATTTGCATCTAGGGTTTCCTCCTTGAGTTGGAAAAGAACCAACTAGAAGTGAAGAGCAGTGGCTTTTTTGTTGATATTGGGCATCAGTACTCTTGTGTATCCCTAAAGATACCCTAATTTTTATTAGGGACTTAATATTATATAGTGTGATTTTGGTTGATAATAGATCCACCTCCTCTTATTA
>JASDQU010107311.1:168809-187199 GCA_032191745.1 Picea mariana
CTATACAATCCTCAATCCAAATTTCCCATAGCCCTACCTCATGTCATATATTTTCTTTTGGATACATAGAGAGAGTTGTTCACATGATCAACAACAATAGAGTTACATATGAATAAGACCTACACATTGAGTTCCTCAAACATGTTATTCACTCTATCAACTCCGATATTGTCAATTTGTTTGATTTATTGCATTGTTTGATCAAGTTCTCCTTTCACATGGTTCCACCATATCATCCACCCCATTTTGAAATCAAGGTTTAGTTAAGATCCTACAATTACATGACCATCATGATTGGACACACTTAAATACCTATTATCAAATTTAGTTAAGATCCTGTGTGAATGGCATAATTAAAAAAAAAAAAAAAAACCCTAAAATTGGTCACTTTAGCGACTAACCTATTCGTTGCTAGTATTTTCAATTGGTTGCAAACATCAACGTGTTAGTCCCTAGAGAGACCAACGTGTTAGTCACTAGAGAAACCAACATGTTCATCGCTATTATTGCCAATTCATCGCAAACATCAACGTTAGTCGCCAGAGAGACCAACGTGTTAGTCGCTAGAGAAACCAACGTGTTAGTCACTTGTATTGCCAAGAGAGTGAGAAAACTAGGTCACTTGGTCATTCTAGCGACTAATTGATCCTCCTTTTGACCTTTTTAACTGATGGTTTGGTCTCTCTAGAGACTAATATTCGTTGTTCTAATGACTCATAGTGGTTTATTGACTAAGTTTGCCAGGGTTGTCTTGGTCACTCTTGCGACTAATATTAGTCGTTTGAACAACTAACATTCGTCGCTAGCCAAACTTTTCCCTATTTTGAATAGGCTTCTTTTTCCAATCGCTAGACCGATGAAGATCCATGTGTGGCCGCTAGAACGATGAATGAATTCCGACGAAAAAAAAATCATGTTGGTTGCAAAAATGACTATGCCGATGAAAATTCGTCTCTAATTTGTCACAAAAATGTTCTAATTTAATAGTGGCACAATCATTTTGGTGGTTACAGTTTGTCTAATTAATGTCTAGGAGTTTGATTTTAGTATCCTGTTTGCATTGAATGGTTATGAGGAAAATTCACAACCATAGTAATACTCAACACAATGAAGGTAAAGAAATGTTTATTGTGGAATCACTCAGGAAAACCTAGTTCATTTAATATAGAAATATAATCTATGAAAGTTTGATTTTATTGCAACTTGGGCTATAAGCTACAAAGAGATTTATTGCAACTTGGGCTATAAGCTACAAAGAGATATTATGCTATTCTATTTTATTTGCATTGCATCATCAGATAAATTCAAACTTGGTTGGCCCTTGCAAACTAGGGCTATAAGTTGCAAAGAGAGATTATCCTCTTCTAATTTATTTGCAGTGCATTGTCAATTAAATTCAAACTTGGTTGGCCCTTGAAAACTGTTTTTTGAATAACATAGGATTGGATATTTTAACAATGTGGTCCCTTCTCCAGTTACAAGTAGTATGTATCTAGGTTGACACACATAGAATTTAGGGTTTCTTGTAGGACAAGCATTTCTAGAAATGAGATGTATAAACCCTATTATACAAATCTAATAAATCAATTAAATTTCTTCAAAAAATGAAGAGATGAAATCTTTCCACTAGAAGGTGAATGGTTTCTATCAATGAAATGTGAAAAGGTATAAATAATAGTTGTGGATCCAAATTTACAATTAGTACTTACAACTCGTAAGATTAATGATGAATCCATGTGGTCCCTCTCTGGTTATTAATATAGTTGCATATCCTCATGGTGTGATTTTGTTCTAGGTAAACATGCTTAGTTTTACTCTATTCTTACTCTTACATTCTCAAGGAAACTTAAAACAAATATTTTCTCATGCTCATTTCCAATGATTGAAATATATGGTCCAAGGAAAGACTTAAAATCATAGCATGGGAGAAATCTCTGCAAGGTAGCAAAGTGCAAAGTGCCAAAGTGATAAGAAAGAATGAATGCATAGCATCGGAATCTTTGCAAGGTGCCAAAGTGATGATAAATATTTTGTCAAAACAAGTTGTGAAATTAGATATAATCAGATGAGGCTCTAGGCTTGCATTAACTTCATCATCGTATTTATTTGTTTGTATTGACTAATGCAATTTTATTTATTCTTGTCTAAAGTTAAATTCAAATTTTAAAGTGCTTTGATTGTCCTACACTGAGATTTTGATTTCAAACCTTTTATTGATTCTTTAAATGATGAGTTCTCGAAAATTAGACCTTACTTTGATGCTAAATGCATGGGGTTGGTTAGAAATCATTGGGTTAACAACCATTGTAGGGTAATATGCTCTGAAGTCAAGTGAGAAAACAATGTTTGTTGATGATTGAGATAAAATTTTTAATTTTGATTTTATCATTGTACTTATATGAAAGGATGGTGTTGATGTGACAAGTATTGGACCAATTACAATTGTATGGTGAGATGCACAAACATTTTGGTGGTTGAGTTTGTCTAAGTAATGGCTACAAGTTTTCTTTTAGTATCATGTTTGTAGAGAATGGTTGTGAGGCAAATTTACAATCATAGTAATACTCAACATTGTGAAGGTCAAGAAATTTTTATTGTGGAATCACTATCACTCAGGCAAACACAGTTCGTTTAATATATTAAAATAATATACTCAAATAGAGATTACACTCTTCTATTTTATTTGTATGCATCTTTAGATAAATTCAAACTTGGTTGGCCCTTTCAAACTAGGGTTATAAGCTGAAAAGAGAGATTATCCTCGTCTATTTATTTGCATTGCATCGTCATGTAAATTAAAACTTGGGTGGCCCTTAAAAAATTTGTTTTAAATAGATATGAATATATATTTTATCAATGTGATCCATTCTCCAATTACAAGTAGTATGTATTCAGGTTGACACGAGTAGAATTTTGGGTTTCTTGTAGGACAAGCATTTCTTGAAATGAGATGTATAAAACCTATTAATTCAAATTTAATAAATCAATTCAATTTCTTCAAAAGATGAAGAGATGGCATATTTTCTTTGGAAGGTGAATGGTTTCTATCAATTAAATGTACAAAAGTATAAAATAATAGTTATGGATCCAAAAATTTATCATTAGTACTTACAAATGGTAAGAGTAATGGTCAAGCCTTTTGTGCCCCCTCCGGCTTGTGTTTGTTATATATGTGGTGTCCACAATTATAAGCAATTAATAAAGTTGCATATTCTGATGGTGTGATTTTGTTCCAGGTAAACAACCTTATTATTACTCTACTCTTACTCTTACATTCTCAAGGAAACTTAAAACTATGTTTTTCTCATGCTCATATCCAATGATTGAAACATATGGTCTAAGGAAATACTTGAATTCATAACAAGGGAGAAATATCTGCAAGGTGCAAAGTGATGAGAAAGACTGAATGCATAGCATGGGAGAAATATCTGCAAGGTGCCAGAGTGATGAGAAATATTTTGTCAAAATAAGTTTTGAAATTAGATATAATCAGATGAGGCTCTAGGATTGCATTAACTTCATCATAATGTTTATTTGTTTGTATTTATTAATTAAAGTTTATTTAGTTCTTGTGTGGATTTAAATTTGAATTTTGAAGTGCTTTCATCGACCTAGACTAAGATTTTTATTTTCAAACCTCTATTGATTCTCTAAATGATGAGTTCTAGAAAATTAGACCCTACTTTGATGTTAAATGCAGAGGATTGGTTACATAATCTCAACAATCTATTCAAATAAAATCTATATAACATTTTTGTTATAGAAATTTGAACACTATCGTCACGTAACTCTTAGAGTGTACAAGTCTGCTACAATATTATACTTCTCTAATATGATAGAATATTGTTATTATCTTTCAAGAAGAGCCATAAAAAATCACCTTTTTAGAATCTTGGGAAACCTTTCATTTAAAAGACCATATTTGGTCAATGAGTAACCTTTAAAGTTAATATAAATTACAATTTTAATGGTTGATGGATAGGGTATAGAAGAATGAAATTAATCCTTCCATGAAGACTAACATGGAAAAATGTAAGAACATCTACTCCGATATTATTATGGGTGAAGTGGCTCAACAAGTAAGAAAATGTGATGTTTAAGAAGGTATTCTACAAACATTGGATGGTTATGCAACATCCGTGGAGGATGCATTGCAACATTTTTTATAAAAAAACATAAATTTATTTTGACATAAAATAAATCCACGTCCTTAAGATGCAAAATATCAATCTTGTTGAGATGTGGTTTAAAATATTCAAAAAAGAGAAATAATGGTAAAAATGAACCGAATTGGCTCTCCATTGGGATTTTATATGAAATCGAACAAGTTTTTCTTGTTAAGAGTAAATATGTTTTTTTTTCTAACTTACTAATTTTGGCTATTCCTCGGGGATTTTACAAAATACAAAATACATTATGAGTTTATAGACATTGGGTTAGAAATCATTGTAGGGTAATCTTGTTTGAAGTCATGTGAGGAAACATTGTTTATTGAGAATTGGGATAACATTTATAAGTTTGATTTTAGGATTGTAGTATGTATTCAATTTGCCACACCCTAGAATTTATGGTTTCTTGTACGACAAGCATTTCTCAATGAGATGTATAAAATGTATTAATACAAATATAATAACATCACAAGGAAAGAAATGGACTTGACCTAGGCATGTCAATACCTATACATAAACCAAGACATAACAAGACCTAGACATGGAAATACCTAGAGAATGACCTAGACCTATACAATGACCATGATGGTGACCATCACCTAGACCATGACAAAGAGATAGAGCTAGATTTAGTTGATGACCTAGAGCTTGACGTAGACCATGACCTAGAACACAACATAGAGCTAGATCTAGAGTTAGACGATGACCTAGATCTTGACATAGAACATGACATAGACCACCCATACTCTTACTCTATCATTCTCTCACTCTCTAGCTCCACCCCCAACTCTCTTTTTCTTCTCCTCTTCTCCTCTCCACTCCATCCTCCCTCCCTCCATCTCTCCCCCTCCCTCTCATTATCTCTCTGCTCTCTCTTTCTCTCATACATCTACCCCTCCCCATTTTCTCTCCCCTCCTTCCTTTAACTCTCTCTCAACCCGCTCTCTTTGTCTCCCAGTACCTCCCTCTCACACACTCAAACACTCATTGTCCATCCCCCCTCTCTTTCTTTTTCTTTCCCCCCTCTCTTTATTTTTCTTCCCGACCTCTAACACTCAAAAGTTCTCTCTATACCCCCTCCTCCCTCTATCTCTACCCCCCTCCCACTATATCTCCTATATTTTTCTCCTACATATACCACCTCTTTATCTCTCTCATTTTTAGTCTCACTCTCACTATATCCCATCCCTCTGTCTCCCCTACTCTCCACCTATTTCTCTCTTTATATCTCTCTACCCCCCTTTCCCTCTATCTCTCCCCTTCCTCTCACAACCATTCTCACTCTCTATCCACCCCTT
The DNA here is from genome assembly GCA_032191745.1 of Picea mariana. NCBI lineage: Eukaryota > Viridiplantae > Streptophyta > Pinopsida > Pinales > Pinaceae > Picea > Picea mariana. The sequence continues at coordinate 174,277 of JASDQU010107311.1, forward strand.
CCTTCCTCCCTCTCTCTCTCCCCCTCTGTCACACTAAATCTTTTCTCTCTCTCTCATACATATACCCCTCCCTACTATGTCTCCCCCCCTTCCTATGACTCTGTCTCTACCTATTCTCTTTGTCTCCCTCTCTCACACTCAAATACTCCTTGTCCAACCCCCCTCTCTTTCTTTCTCTTCCCCCCCTCTCACACACACATTCTCTCTCCACCCCTCTCCTCACTCTATGTCTCCCCTTCCCTCCCACTATTTATCATCTATTTATCTCCTAAATCTACCACCTCTTACTCTCTCTCCTCTACTCTTCCCCCATTTCTTTGTTTATATCTGTCTACTGTCCCTACCCTATATCTCTGCCCTTCCTCTCACGATCAATCTCTCTCTCTCCACTTTTTCCTCCCTCGCACTATCTCTCCTACTCCGTATAACTATCTCTCTACTCTCTCTCACATACATATACCCCTCCCCACTTTCTCTCCCCCCTTTCCTCTCACTCTCTCTATACGCACCTTCTTCGTCTCCCTCTCCTTCCCTTTCCCTCCCCCTAACACACACAAACAATCATTGTCTATCCCCCCTCTCTTTCTTTCTCTCACCCCCTCTCCCAATAACGCATTATCTATGTACCCCCCTCCTTCTTCTATCCCCCCCTCCCTCCAACTATCTCTCCTAACTTTCTCTCCTACATCTACCACCTCTTTTTCTCTTTCATTGTTAGTCTCACTCTCACTATATCCCCATCCCTCTCTCTCATCCACTATCCCCCCATTTCTCTCTTTATACCTATCTACCCCCCTTTATTTCTATATCTCCCCTTCCTCTCACAATCATTTTCACTCTCTCTCCACCCCTCCCTCTCTCTCTACCCCTGTCTCACACTATCTATCTACTCTCTCTTTCATACATCTACCCCTCCCCACTATGTATCCCCCCTTCCTCTCACTCTCTCTCTATCCACTCTCTTTTTATCCCTCTCACACACTCAAACAATCATTTTCCAACACACCTCTCTTTATTTCTCTTCCCCCCCTCTCACACTCACACATTCTCTCTCTACCCCCTCCTCCCTCTATCTCTCCCCATCCATCCCATTATCACTCCTCTCTTTCTCTCCTACATCTACTACCTCTTTCTCTCTCTCTTTCTTGTTAGTCTCACTCTCACTATATCCACCTCCCCCCCTCTCCTTTACTCTTCCCCCATTTCTCTCTTTATATATCTCTAGCCCCCCTACCCTATATCTTTTATTGATTCTTTAAATAATGAGTTATCAAAAATTGGACCCTAATTTGATGCTAGATGCTAAATGCAGTGGGTTGGTTACATAATCTAACTAAGATATTCAACTGAACTCTAGATACCATTTTTTTTATAGAAATTTGAAAACTACCTTTACCTAACTCTTAGACTGCAGAGGTCTACTACAATATTATTCTTCTCCAATGGGCTAGAGTATTATTATTCTCTTTCGAATACAACCATCAAACTTCACATTTTTAAAATATGGTCAGATCATTCAATTAAAAGACAATATATCATCAATGAGTAACATTTAAAGTTAATTAAATTATAATTTTAATGGTTTATGGATAGGGGATAGAATATAAATTCACAAAGCTAAAGGTGAATTGCAAGTAAGAAAACCAATTTCTAAATAATATTCCCTTGAAGAATAACATGGAAGAATGCAAGAACATCGAGTCCTATATTATTATGGATGAATTGGCTCAACAAGTAAGAAAATGTGATGCTTAAAAAGGTATTCTGCACACATTGGATGCTTTTGCAACATCAATGGACGATGCATTTCCACATCAAACTTATCAACCTGAAAAAAAATTAGGACTTGGCCTCTATATGAACTTGCTAAGAAGTGAATGAAAAGTAGACGAGGAGAGCATAAATCACTTTGTTTGTTTAGGGAAAAAAAATTGTGGGAATTTTATCTCCTATTAATTATACTTATGGACAAATAACAATGCTAACCAATAAAATGGAAAAATGGTAGATGTAAATCATTGTTTTTGTCCGAGTTATCCAAGTGTAGTGCAAACCAGAGCATAACAGAGACATTTCAAAGAAATAAACTTTATCCGTCTAATATATTTTCATGTCGCTTATCTTGTTGGTGTTGTGACTTGGCTCTTTTAATACTTTAACAACTTGCTCCTCCATGTTCTCCTTGAGGGTGTTTTGTTTTTTCTTTCCATGACAGAGGAAAACAAAAATTGCAGCACTTGTAAGAAGTCACCACTACCAGAATGAGATAGTATCAATTTAAGTGAAAATAATCAACTTCATTTCTTGTTGCATAATGAATCACTAATATGATTTCATTTGTTGTATCATACCTTTATCATAACAAAATAAATAGGCAATTTCCATTTTTGTAAGCATTTTTTTGTTACAAATATAAACCTGTAGATAGCATATATTTCATAATTTATGGTACCTCACTCGTTATGACTTAAGTGAAATGATTGTTAATTGAATGTTGTTGTAATTTAACCCATTTATAAGTGACACAAAGGCATAAAATAGGGTTTCTTACATTGTCTTTGATAAGTAGAGGACCAAAAAAAAAGGTCAACATAATGGCCTCCCAAAATTTGGAATCACATAAAAAACGATTCAATGTTTTATTGACTAGTGATGATTTCATTGTAACATCCTCCTCTTGCGAGCACCTGATGTGACTTATTCTTTGAGGACACTTGTGTGCAAGTAATCTAGTTCGTTATATGATTGATTGCTTAGATTATGGATTATGATGTTGAGCCTCTGGATTATGATGTCATGTTATGTTATCATGTATAGACGGGTGCTATTGACTGGTTTCTCTTGAGTGTGCAGGACTCTTCATAGATTGAGGATGTTGATGGAATCGATGGACCTCCTTAGACCCTGGATCAAGTCAAGGAGTGGACTATATATGGTTTTGAGTGTTTATGTTATTTCATATGTGTCATATGACTGGGTCTATTATGATGTTGTTTATGGATCACTGACATGTTCGTTGATGGATGCAGGATGATGATTTCTTACTAATCAGACTCACATTTGGAGTAAAGGGGCCATGAATGAAAACTAGAGATATTGAGGGAGAGGTGTGACAATGGCCCTACCACAACCTACTAGCACTCCCATTGTGTCTCAAATTGTAGGTTAACAATTACCTAGTTCGAGAGATCCACGATTTCATGAGGGCAGAGTGAAAAAGTCGCTCACGAAGATTCTAAAGGGCATGCAATAAGGCAGGGTACTTATTCCTTAGAGGCCCTTAGTCTCCCACAAGATCACCTGATGAAGTATTGACTCCAAGGGCTTGACATCTACCAAAATTAGTCAAAATGTGAGTTGCACCCTTGGAGCATGTAGTGCATCTTGAAGGGCATGTCGCATAAATGAATCATGTCTAAAGGCAAGTGGCACCCTTGGAGCATGTAGTCTGTCTTGAAGGGAAAGTCACAATTTTAACACCGATGAGTCAATGAACCTAGGTACCTAGAAAACAATATCTCATTTTGACTTGGTCATCCTTAAAATAAATGTTGTATGAGTAAAGTTTAATAATTATAAGTTTTCCCTTAAAAACAATTTTGATAAGACTAATTGAAATTATAGCATAGGTCTAATTGGGGGTATAAGGACTAAAACTAATTAATTAATTAATGGGGGGTGAATAAAAATCAAATTTTAAAATTAAAGGAGAAAGGATTTATCCAAAAAAAAATAATTGTTAGCTATGTGGAAAACTTGTTAATTTAGAACTTAGACCAAAAAGGGTAAACTTAAATACAAAAGGAATGTGTAACATAGAAGGGAATCTAGTCTAGATAACTTTCCAAATTTGAATTCAACTAAGCTTTAAGAAATGCATCAATCATTAAGGGAATGTGACAGAATAAAGGGACATCGAGGAGCATTTTTAGGAATGCATTTAGGTGGGTGAGGGAAATTGGTAAATTAATTTAATTAATTAAATGAATCTCTCGTGCAAATAAGGGATCGGGTGACAAGTGTACGAGGAAGAATATTCCTAATAAAATTTTAATAAAAATAATTAAATGTGCATTTTGGAAACTAGTCACTAAGAGAACTCTTAAAAGAAATGGAAGAGGAGGACTACCATGCGTAAGGTTATGCTGCTGGATTTTTCTCTTGACTGATTTTTCTTGTGCGAGTTGGCATACCCAGCTCGAATAGAAAGTGGCAACTCGACCTTGCGATGCGAGCTGGGAGCTAGATATATTTGGTTTGTTTGAGTTGCCCCTTTGCTACTCGGGGAGCTCAAGGGGGAGATGAGTACCCCTAGCATTGGTTGGGAGTTACCGATAATGTCTCAACAATTAGAAAGAGGAAACGAGGAGGCCCGCTAGCAGTCGAAGGATATCAACAAGCCAACGTCGATTACGGTACTCATGATTAAATTTCATTTGTATTTGTTTAAATTATGTTCATGGATTTAATTATTGTAGTATTTGTAATGGTTGTCTTTTATCCTTTCTCATCGATTTAGTTTTTCCTCTGTTAAGCGATTTAATTTTCTATGCTCAGTTCCACTTCCTTAGCATTTTTACCTTAGTACTAGATTTTAAGCTCATCCTTCGTATGCATCTTCCTGAGTGAAGAAAGTCTTCACGATTTATGTGAGATATATTTCTCTTCCCTTTAGCAAGCTTCTCGGCGAATACCTCCGCTCTGCATTATTCATGTTTATCCCTGAGCTTTTCCCTCTTTCCAGCGAATGGGATGGGTAGTTTAACCCATTTTTTTCCCTTTCCGAAGCTCTGCATTTTAGCAAGCGGTCTCTGCACAAGAAAAACTAAATTGACCAGCGACTTGATCTTTTACCTCAGCATTTACTCCTCCCTTCTCAACATTTTCCCTCGGTGCTCTATGGTTCTATCCACATTTACTCAGCGAATTTTGCCTCTTTACTCAACGCTTATTTCACTGTGGATCCATCTAAACCTTCCTCGGATGTTGGGTTGATCCTTGCGTTTTGCTTCCTTCACAACAAATTTATTGGGCGTTTTTTAGACTGCCATCCATTGCCCAACCTCTGGTGGTAAGGCGAGTTTCCTTGGGCGTTTTTCCAATAGTTATCCTTGCACAACGATTTTTCTCACCTTCCCTTTGCGTTTTAGCTTTTCACACTCTCCGTAATTTCTAATTCCTTGATCAACGAATCTCTCTCTCTCTCTTCAACAAATAGTTCTCCTCACTCCCACGAGTCTACTGTGGCGATTTGGGGGAGGGGAAAACTTACCGAAGTTTTCTGGGACCCTTCACGTTCTCACCCTTTTCTGCTGCGAATTTGGAGAGGGACACAGCCTCTAGCATCGAAAATCGCATGCCCAGAAGTCAACATTATTTGGCTGAGATTTTGGGGAGGGACACCACCTCTACGTATAAAAATTGCATGCCCAGAAGTCAGCGTTATTTAGCTACGATTTTGGGGAGGGACACCACCTCTACCCATTAAAATCACAATCCTAGAAGTCCGCTAAAGAGTAGCTGCGATTTGGGGAGGGACACACCCTCAGCCATCGATTTCGCCTGCCCAAATTGTTGTCAGTTTCACAGTTGATTGTCTTTACCCATTACGTCGGTTAATGGCGGAATACTGAACGACTGTGGTCTCCCTTCCGATTCCTTTTCCATATGGATAATCTTCTCTTCAGATTTATTTTTCATCTCTTACAAATTGCCTCTAGTTTTTATTCCCTTCTTGGTCTCTTCACAAACTCTCACTACCTCTCTAGATCACTAGAGATAACAACATCCTTTACTAACAATTGGGTTGCTTGCGGTATGATCCAAAAGGTTTGCAACTATGTTTATAATGAACCTTGATCATTAGGGAAGCATAATTACTTCATCATTTAAAAAAAAAATTATCACGAAATTTGATCGTTACTCATTGACCAAACCTTGAGGAATACTTCTATCAGGGAGTCTCCCTTAAGGAGCGTAAGAATTATCGTTACCAACCCTAAAATTTCCACTTGAATTAAGACATCGATTGATTGTTGGATTTCTCGATTTTTTATCTACTATTTAACCCTCAACCCTTAGAGTTTCTTGCACACCTAAATATTTATTATTGAATGAATTTGGTGAACCTTAGTCGTCTGCGCAATTGAAAAGTAATGAAGGAAATGTTTGTTCTAGATGATATATTTTCTTGCGCACATATGTAGTCTTTTGCGCAATTGAAAATTAATGAAGGAAATGTTTGTTCGAGATGATAGATTTTCTCGTGCAAATAAATATTGAATGTTGAATGAATCTGGTGAACCTTAGCCTTTAGCGTGATTGAAAAGTAATGAAGGAAATGTTTGTTCGAGATGATAGATTTCCTCGCGCACTTAAATTTTTAATCTTGAATGAATTTGGTGAACCTTAGCATTTTGAGCAATTGAAAAGTAATTAAGGAAATGTTGTTCCAGATGATAGATTTTCTCGCACACATAAATATCAAATATTTATTGTACAATGAATTTGGTGAACCTTAGTCTTTTGCGCAATTGTAATGTAATGTAAGGAATGTTGTACTAGATGATAACCTTCTTGCACTCATTAAATATTAATGTAACGAGCGTCCTTGATGTAGACATTAGAAATATTGCACGAATAAATTATACTTGTAATGTATGTTGATCTAACACTTATTACTGGCACCATTAAATTGTTATCGCCTGATGGATTGTTCACTAATTTTCTATTGTGCCTTGCATATTAATGTTGCATGTTGGGTTTAGAATTTGCGACTCCACCGCACTCCTCGGAGTACGACCGCTCTCCTCAGGACCTTCTTTCGTTCATGGCCCGAAGAACTCAACGGTTCTTCTATTTCCCTATCGGGAAATCTGCACCCCACAGGTTTTCTTCAGTTCCGATCCTCTCTTCTTCCTTTCGGAGGATTGGCACTCATGACTTCGTGAGTTCTCGATTGATCGCAGGGCTCTCAAATCCCCGAGACCCGATGGCTGGTCAACTCGCTGACTTTTCCCCTGTCGGGACTCCCACTCTATCGCGACTTCGCTCTGTCACAACTTTGCTCTATCGCGACTTCACTACTTGTGATACCAAGTGCTCGGCTCTCCAACTCCTGAGCCCCGATGTGCCAAAACTCCGATATGACCTTATCGCGCTTTCGCTACTTTGCGCCCTCGCTTCTTCATGACTTGGAGTACCCAAGGCTTGGGTCCTCACCTTGCGTACCCCGAGTTCGCGAGATATCCCAATCTCATCCACCTGTCTTCCACTCACTCTTGCGGTCCCACACGGCTTACATCACTGTCAGGATATCGCACCTCGCAACTTCGCGACTCCTGTTTCCAAATATTCGACACTTTTCTCACGAGATCTTGATAGTCGATCTTGCAAATAATACAACGTCCCTAGCTTACTTGTATCAACGCTCTGCCCCTCCTGAGCTCAGAACCTTCGGATGTTCACGCCGAAATCTCCTTGCGTCCTGCAAGATCCAGCAGCCCACGGAACTTCGGGAAATCTCCTCGAATGATTTCATCCGTCCGTTCTTCCTCTAATAATTCTTTGAAATGAAACGAGAGCTTCTCTCATGAAGACTTGTCCACCTGCATGCAAATTCTTCAGCGCTTGCTCGAACGCTTCAAGCACGACTTCTCTCTGCCATCCTTCCTCGAATTCGAAGGTCTATCTCTCCTGAGCTTCCTTGAAATTCTCAAATACTTAGAAGGAACTTTTCACGCACTCCTTGCGGAAAAGCTTCAACAATCGCCTAAGTGTTGAATTTGCTCGACTCTGCGCACTCCTACAGCAACAGTCTTTTGATACTTTGCTCAGAATCGCAACTCTAAGACTTAACTTGGCCTGCGCACCACTTGCACGGCACTGTGCCACTGCACTCCTGAGATGAATGAGAACAAAGCTTTCTCTAATTGAACCATTTTGTCAACGCACTCATTGTGGACAAATTCAACTGCACCCCTTGCAGGAATCCTCTGGCTCAAATAGGGAAACAATTGAAACTCATTCCATCACCCTCTCAGCCTTCTGTTCAACCATGAAATCACATACACATCATATAAAAGAAAATCTATGACAGGAAGAAAATGTTCATGAGCATAACATCAATACACAGAGAATAGACACATAACCATGGATTTGAATCAAAGTTTTCTTCTATTAATTCAATATCTATACATGGAGTGTTCTTCATACAATTCTCGGCTTGCTCTTCTTTTCTTTCTCCTGAGTGCTAATGCTACAATGATACAATGAGGGTGTCTATATTCATTTTCCCTCTCAAATTCTAAAGCTATCAAATCTACAATTAAATTCCTATCTACCAGCATTAACTTTATTAAATGTCGACTATCTACTAAAGGACAAGAGCTATCCACTCAAGGTCCATTACAATATATGAGTGTGTTGTCTCTTAAATGGCTCATTTAAGATTTGCGCAACAATCCCAAAGTATTTTCAAAATCTGTGTTGCCTTATCCAGCTATCTTCTGCTTCACATTGGCTCGCTTGATGTGTTGGCGATGCTCCTGCATCATAATCCTCGGCTTGAAAATTTTCATGGTCTCCTTTCCATGAGATCCTGCACGGTCTATCCATGCTTCTATATCACTACTTCAGTCTCCCACCTGGCATATTCTACTGGGTGATTCTTCCACTTGACCAAATACTCGAAGTATTCTTTCCTCCTGGTCTTCTTTCCCACTCTCTTGTCCAGTATGCATTCCATCTGTGGCTTCTCTACAACTGGCAATTGTTTCATCCACTCGATCACTGGCTGCTCAACTCCAGTCTCTGCTTCTCCAGCCCTGTATGGGTATAAATCTGCATTATTAAATATCAGAGATATTTCGATGCCATCCGACAACTTAATCTCATAAGCATTCTCTCTGAACTTTCTCAAGACCTTGCACGACCCGATTTTCTTCATTTTCAACCTATTGTACATTCCCCTTGGGAACCTTTCCTTCCTCAAGTGTGCCATAACCATATCACCAACTTCAAACTGAAGTTGTCTCCTATGCTAATCTGCTCTGCGCTTGTACTCCTGATTTGAGTCTATCAGTCACTACTTCACCTTGTTGTGAAGTTCCTTCATCGCCTCAGCGAATTCCTCTGCACTAGCACTGCTAGTCGCAGTCCGTTTTGAATCCCTCAGTTCAGAAACTCCTCTCGGTTGCATCCCATACACAACCTAAAATGGACTATTTCCTGTACTCTGATTGAATGAGTCATTGTATGCAAACTCTGCTTGTGGCAATATGTTGTCCCAGCTACTATGGTGCTCTGTCACCAAGCTTCTCAGCAAGTCTCCTAGACTTCTATTGACCACCTCTGTCTGTCCATCTGTCCGAGGATGATAAGTTGAACTAAACACCAAGTTAGTTCCTAGCTTCTTCCATAAGGTCCTCCAAAAATGCCCTATGAATTTTGTGTCTCTGTTCGAAACTATACTTTTCGGCAATCCATGAAGTCGAATGACCTCCTTGAAAAACAGATTTGCGATGTGAGTCACATCGCTAGTCTTCTGGCATGGAATAAAATGTACCATTTTTGAAAACCTGTCCACCACCACAAAGATGGAATCAACACCTCTCTGCGTCCTCGGCAAACCCAATACAAAATCCATACTGATCGCCTCCCATGGTCTCTCAGGTATGGGCAATGGCTGATAAAAACCCGCATTCTGCTTCCTCCCCTTCGAATGCTAGCAAATCCTGCATCTATCAACAAATCGCTTGACCTCTGCTCACATCCCTAGCCAAAAATATGATTCGCTCAACTTTGTGAATGTTTTTTCATGGCCAAAATGTCCAGCTAATCCACCACTGTGCTTCTCCTTTAATAGGTTCTCCCTCATGGAGCATTTCAGAATACACAGTTAATTGCCTCTGAACAGCAATCCCTCATGGATCATGTAGTTTATCCAAGGGCTTCTATCTCTAAGAACTGGATTCTCAGCTGCTTCATACGCCTTTGCAAAATCTGCATCTTCTGCGTACATGTCCCTGGGATTTTCAAAACCCAATGTTTTGACTCGGAATTCCTGCAGCAACAAAGACATTCTGCTCAAAGCATCAGCCACCTTGTTAGCAGTACCTGAAATATGCTTAATCACAAACGTGAAATTCTGCATATACTCTACCCATTTGGCATGTTTCTGATTCAACTTCTCCTGTTGACTCACAAACTGCAATGCATGATTATCACTGTACAATACAAATTCTTTCGGGATCAAGTAATGCCTCCACTTCTTCAACGCCTGTATGATAGCATAAAATTCCTTATCATATGTGGAGTATTTCAGCTTTGCTTCATCCAGCTTCTCACTGAAATATGCAACCGGTCTGTCTTCCTAACTCAAGACCGCTCCTATGGCATATCCGCTTGCATCACATTTTACTTGAAATGTCTTCTTGAAATCTGGCAATACCAACACTGGTCGTTCTGTGATCTTCTGCTTCAACAGATTGAAGCTCTTATCTGCCTCTGCTATTCAATGAAAAGACTTATGTTGCTTCTTCACTGTGTCCATCATTGCTGCGCTAATTCCACTGAAATTCCTAATGAATTTTCAGTAGAAACTAGCTAAACCATGGAAACTTCTCACCTCGAAAATATTTCTCGGTGATGGTCAATTCTTAATCACTTCCATCTTGTCCAGATCCATCTTCAACTCATTCGTTGAAATAAAAAAACCCAAGTAAATGAGCTCTGTCTTCATAAATGAGGACTTCTTCATGTTGATCAGTAGCTTCTCCTACTGTAGCTTCCTCATCACAATGGCCAAATGCTTCAAATGTTCAGCCTTCGTCTTACTGAAGATTAGTATATCATCCAGATATACGATGACAAATTTCCCGATGAACTCCCTCAGGACTTCATTCATCAATCTCATGAATGTGTTGGGTGCATTTGTCAAACCAAACGGCATGACTAGCCATTCATATAGTCCTTCATTGGTTTTGAAGGTTGTCTTCCACTCATCGCCTTCTCTCATGCGAATCTGGTGATATTCGCTCTTCAGATCAATATTTGAAAAATAATTTTCCCTGCTCAGGCAATCCATCAGATCATCCATTCTCGGCAGTGGAAACCTGTACCTAATGGTTATCTTGTTAATTGTTCTTGAATCGGTACACATTCTCCAACCTTCGTCTTTATTAGGACTAAGCACTATCGCAATAGCACATGGGCTTAGGATTTCTCTGGCCAATCCTTTTTCCAACAACTCCTGGACCTGCTTCTTGACCTCCTCATTTTCTTGCGGTGTTAACCTGTACGCAGCTTTGTTCAGCAAACTAGCTCCTAGTATGAGATCAATGTGATGACTCACACTCCTCATCGGTGGCAACGAACAAGGTAATTCGTCCACTATGATGTCAGCAAACTCTCCTAGTAGTTCCTGAACTTCATCTGGTAAATCATCCACTCTTGTGCTAGTCATAAAAATCCTCGGCTTTATGACCACACAGAATTGTGGATCTTCCTTCTTCTCCAACTCTGTAAGAAGATCCTTCCCACTCATGAGAAGTATTGTGTTTCTTACTTCTGGCTTCATTTCCTTATCTTTTATCGGAAGCAACCTGTGTGTCCTCCCATCCTTCTCTAAAGTATATGTGTTCATCCTCCCATCATGAACCACATTTCTGTCATATTGCCATGGTCTACCCAGCAATAAATGACATACATCCATGGGAATGACATCACATAAGACCTTATCATTATATCCACCTATCTTGAATTCAACTAAATACTGTTTAGTGACACTCACCTGATGACCCTTCTGTAGCCATGAAACTTTGTATGGACTTGGGTGATCAGTTGTCTCCAGCTCCAATTTCTCTACCATCTCGGTCGAAACGAGATTATCTGTGCTACCACTGTCAACAATAACCTCGCATACCCAGTCCTTCGTCTTGCAAGCTGTCCTGAACAGTCTAGTCCTTTGAGCTGAGTCCTCCACCTCCTTCCCAGGTGTTAAGAGAACTTTACGCATCATCAGTGACCTTCCACCTTCTATGTCTTCACTATCAACATCACGCCTCTGTGCTTCAGTGATGTGAGCTTCTCCACTATCCTTCTTTTTCTCTGGACACTCGAATGACTTGTGACCATCCTTTCCACATGTGAAGCATGTGATTACTCCACCTCGGCCTCTTCCCCTACCTCTAGTATGAGGAAAAGTGTTTGTGTCAGCATAATCTCCCTTTTTCTCAGTATGTTGTCCTCTCTGTTGAGCATATTATTGTCCTCGCTGTGAGGTTCCACCTCTCTCAATCTTACCCTGAGGTTTCTTCCATTCCTCCTTGGGCTTCTGATATTTCTCATGGACAACTGCCTTGCCTATGGGCTGACTTTTACCTCGCCCTCTCTGACTTTTCTTACGGCTCAACTTTTCTTCGGCTTTCAGAGCCATCTGATAAGAATACTCCACCATCCTGATGGTGACCATGCTTAATTCATCCTGAATGTCATATATCAGACCATTTAGATATCTGACAACCTTCTCATCATCGCTCTCCTGATGACATGCTCTGATGTTCAGTCGATAGAATTCCTCAGTGTATTATTTCACTGTCATCAGTTTCTGTCTCAGGTTCTACATCCTCCTGAACAGAGAAATTTGATAGTCCCTTGGGATGAACTTCGCAATCATTCAATCCCATCTTTTAATCTTTTGCTTTCCTTTCCAACATCTATCAGCTTGTAGCTCATCCCACAACAATGTTGCATGTCCTTTCAAGCGTGTGACAACATGTCTGACCTTCTTATCCTCTTCGATATCCTCATAATCGAAGTAGGTGTCAAGAGCTCTAATCCAATCTAGTAGCTCCGTTGCATCCAGATTCCCCTCATAGACTGGAATGTCCATCTTCACCTTCACACCCATCCTGGTGATAACT
>JASDQU010107311.1:187249-205309 GCA_032191745.1 Picea mariana
TCCCATCTTTTAATCTTTTGCTTTCCTTTCCAACATCTATCAGCTTGTAGCTCATCCCACAACAATGCTGCATGTCCTTTCAAGCGTGTGACAACATGTCTGACCTTCTTATCCTCTTCGATATCCTCATAATCGAAGTAGGTGTCAAGAGCTCTAATCCAATCTAGTAGCTCCGCTGCATCCAGATTCCCCTCATAGACTGGAATGTCCATCTTCACCTTCACACCCATCCTGGTGATAACTTTAATCAGTCTTTCATTTGTTGCATCCTCGGCTGCAACTTCTTCGTGTTGTTCAGCTTCAACTTCGCCTTCGGAGTCACTTAAATCTCCATCACTAGCTGTGCGTCTCTTCGCTGCCTCCATATCTTCTAATCTTTTTCGAAGATCTCGAATTTGCCTCTCCATTTCTAGATTTCCTATCGGTCTGCCTCTTCTTCTCACCTCCCTATCTTCTGGGTCAAATGACCATCTCTCTCTTCTGGGAAGCATGGTGAATTCTCTTCCCTGCTATAGAAAGCAAAGAAATATTCCCGCTCTAATACCACTATGATGCCACTGCACTCCTCGGAGTACGACTGCTCTCCTTAGGACCTTCTTTCATTCACGACCCGAAGAGCTCAACGGTTCTTCTATTTCCCTATTGGGAAATCTGCACCCCACAGGTTTTCTTCGGCTGCGATCCTCTCTTCTTCCTTTCGGAGGATCGACATTCACGACTTCACGAGTTCTCGATTGATCGCAGGGCTCTCGAATCCCTGAGACCCGATGGCTGGTTAACTCGCTGACTTTTCCCCTGTCGGGACTCCCTCTCTATCGCAACTTCGCTACTCGCGATACCAAGTGCTCGGCTCTCCGACTCCCGAGCCCTGATGCACCAAAACTCCGATACGACCTTATCACGCTTTCGCTACTTTTCACCCTCGCTTCTTCGTGACTTGGAGTACCCAAGGCTTGGGTCCTCACCTTGTGAACCCTGAGTTTGTGAGATATCCCGATCTCTGCCACCTGTCTTCCACTCACTCTTGCAGTCCCACATGGCTTACGTCACTGTCGGGATATCACACCTCGCGACTTCGCGACTCCCGTTTCCAAATCTTCGACACTTTTCTCACGAGATTCTGATAGACGATCACGTGAATAATACAACGGCCCTGGCTGACTTGTATCAATGCTCTGCCCCTCCTGAGATTAGAACCTTCGAATGTTTGTGTCGAAATCCCCTTGTGTCCTGCAAGATCCAGCAGCCCACGGAACTTCGCGAAATATCCTCGAATGATTTCATCCATCCATTCTTCCTCTAATAATTCTATGAAATGAAACGAGAGCTTCTCCCATGAAGACTTGTCCACCTGCATGCAAATTCTTCAGTGCTTGCTCAAACGCTTCAAGCATGACTTCTCTCTGCCATCCTTCCTCAAATTCGAAGGTCTATCTCTCTTGAGCTTCCTTGAAATTCTCAAATACTTAGAAGGAAATTTGCACACACTCCTTGCGGAAAAACTTCAACAATCACCTAAGTGTTGAAGTCGCTCGACTATGCGCACTCCTGCAGTAGCAGTCTTTCGATAATTTGCTCAGAATCGCAACTCTGAGACTTAGCTTATCCTGCGCACCCCTTGCACGGCACTGTGCCACTGCACTCCTGATATGAATGAGAACAAATATTTCTCTAATGGAACCCTTCTGTCAACGCACTTCTTGCGGACAAATTCGACTACACCCCTTGCAGGAATCCTCTGGCTCAAATAGGGAAACAATTGAAACTCATTCCATCACCCTCTCAGACTTCTGTTCAACCATGAAATCACATACACAGCATATAAAGGCAAATGTATGACAGGAAGCAAATGTTCATGAGCATAACATCAATACACAGAGAATAGACACATAACCATGGATTTGAATAAAATCTTTCTTCTATTAATTCAATATCTGTACATGGAGTGTTCTTCATACAATTCTCTGCTTGCTCTTATTTTCTTTCTCCTGAGTGCTAATGCTACAATGATACAATGAGGGTGTCTATATTTGTTTTCCCTCTCGAATTCTAAAGCTATAAAATCTACAATTAAATTCCTATCTACCAGCATTAACTTTATTAAATGCCGACTATCTACTAAAGGATGAGAGTTATCCGCTCAAGGTCCATTACAATATACAAGTGTGTCGTCTCTTAAATGGCTCATTTAAGATTTGTGCAACAATCCCAAAGTATTTTCAAAATGTGTGCTGCCTTATCCAGTTGTCTTCCGCTCCACGTTGGCTCGCTTGATGTGTTGGCGATGCTCCTGCATCAATTTGGTTACCAATGCATCCTTAATATTATTGAAGTATGATTGATTATTAATAGTATTCTCTTGTGCCTTGTAAAAAATAATCCATGTCTCTTGCACCTTGAATCGCTAATGTGTAATTGATGGATTAATCGAATAACATGCTTGCACGTAGTTCAATAATGTGATGCATGACTAGTGGAGGATTTAGACTCCTTGCATGCATTGAATTACAATATATTGTATGATGCTTAGATATTATTCCTCTTGCGTGAAATGAAATTTTATTATGATGGATGATTGCATATTGTGATGGGGATTGTGCCTCGATATAACTAACATTTTTTTTGCACCATGTTTAAATATGGTTATGGGCGATGAAATTGATTATGAAAAAAAATTACATGTTGTATGTCAGTTTTTTGTCATAACAGCAGGGTTGTTACATTCATCCATCGGAGTTATTGTTAACCTACAACAATAATCAACCAAAATGTCAAATATCTAAACACAATCTCTGGTAGAATCACAAAAAAAAATTCCCACAGTATCAAATATGAAATAACAAAGGAATAGAAAATTGCAAATCATGTATCCCATTTTTTAGAAGAAAATCATTTCCAAGATCTGTTATTATAGACATTCATTGCTAATTGTGTGCTCTCATTGATTTCCATTTCACAAGTTTGCAGATTGCTTGAGTTTTCAATAAATTCTACAATATGTTGAGTATTCACAGTGACTAGATTGTTTTGAAATGACTTAAATAGGTTGAATAATTTACCCCACTAATTTCTTATTGTTAGTATGTTGAGATATCGAATGAGAAGAGAGATATGAGGGGTTATCATTTAGCTACAATGGATCTTCTATCAATGGAAAAATGACACCTATGATGTAGTCATCAAGTATTTTTCCATCATGTAGAAGAAATGACCTAAGGGCCAACACAATTTACAGTAGAAAGAGCATTGATTTGAGGTTTTTGTTGGGAAGTCTAGAACCAAAACATCAACAAAAATATATTGTGGAATGTAAAGAATTCAATACATACCCTAGCTACCAAAATATTAAAATATCTTATTATTCTAAGTTCTATTAAAATGCTTTGCACCAATGATTTTGTACTCACTAATATTTCTCAAAAAATTCCATCAAAAGACCTGAAGGATAGAACCTCATTGGGATCAAAGTTGGATAAAAAAATGTCTTAATTATCTAGGATATTCCTTCTATAAACATGCGCAATATGGGCTTATAACTAGAACTCTTTGTCATTTTTAACCCTCAATGTGGGTCATTCGTCATCTCGTGTTATTTTTACCATGTCAACAAGGGCCACACCATGCTTCATATTTGAGGTAAATATGAAGTGTTTTCATCACTAATATCATCTACAACATAGTGTCAATTCATCTTATAGTACAAACTAGAGTAATAAATATGAATACCATGCATATTTTTCAAGATGGGAAATCCTAACAACATGCACAAACATATAATATTTTCTATATCTATGTGGTTATCATATTCACAATAGCCCCTTTCCAGGGTGAATTTGATGCCAGAATCACTTCCTTGATCCTAATCTGTATTTACTATAGAAGACTAGATGATGTATTTATATGAATATTCCATTTTATTAACCACCAAAATGACCAAAAATATATGGTTTGGCCTTAATGTGTGCTACCATAGTTCCGCCCCATCCATATTTCCATCTATACATTTATGTTGGTCTATTAACCCTTCTATTGTGCTACCTGGAAAAGATGAAATGCCAATAGTAGAAAAAGCTTTGAAATGGATTTTAGGGATTCTTCTTTCGAATAATTTTATGCCAATTTGAACTAATTAAGGTACTCTTATTTATTGTTGAAGAGACCTTACAATAATCCATAATTACACCCCTTGAATGCTAATGTATATTTATGAGTTTTACAATTATAATATGTTGTAGCTATCATTCAAGGTAAAACTTAACTGCTATAGGTGTCAAAAAAATCCTTATTGTTGTAGATAACCACCAACTAGATCTAGGATTTTCTCAAATTAAAAATATATATGTCACCTTGTTTGAGTTTTAAATCTTGGTAGCTTTATTACTATAGAAATCTCCGCAGTTTGTGTCATGCTTGAAAACATTAGCAATTGGTAGCACTAATTCTTCATTCGTAGATGATATGTCATAGCCTACCCAAAGGATTTTGAATAAATTATTTTGAAACCCCAAGTAGCTCACAACCCCATAATACCTACAATAGGTTGACTCTATTTTTGACAATTTTAAACTTAAATGAATGTGATTGGATATTGGTCAACAAGGTGAAGTCCCCGTGACTTTCATGCACTAGTAATAGCTCATAGATGCATCGTGTGGCTGAAGATCTTGATTTAGGAAAAAGAGAAGGATTTTCCTCTCTACTAAGCAAAAATATACATTTTTAGGAGAAATGGAATTTTTATTTACTCATCAAAAATGTGCATGCATTTTGGAGATGTTATATTTTTCTTTACTAATATAAAACATGCACTCATTTTTTATTAAAATTATTTTTAAAATGCCAAGCCCTTAAATGAATAACATTTTTTTTAAAAACTAGTTTTCAATAAGAATTTAATAGTGGTGATCTATTATTTCACAATTATATAAAAAATAAAACATTGTCTCAAATTAGTTACAAAATAATTGTTTATGTTTGTGATGAAAATCCATATTATCAATTTCACTTGTAAATGGAAATGTATAAAAAATAAAACATTCACTCGAATTAGTTACAAAATAATTGTTTGTGTTTGTGATGAAAATCCATATTATTAATTTCACTTATAAATGGCAATGTGACAAAGAAAAATAATATAATTTAAAAAAAAAAAACTAATGAAAGTGTTTTTAAAATAATTATACAAAATTGTACATTGCAATATGACAAAGGAAAAAGAATTGTTTTTGTTTATGATGAAAATCCATGAGTTAATTTTACTTATTACACATAATATCAAAATAAAACAATTGTCTATATTTATGATGAAAAACCACACCATTTTCCATATCCCACACGAAACAACGACTAGGATTTTGTAGAAAATACTTGCTATGAACAACGAAATAGTTGATTTATTTGACCTTTATATCTGATCTAGGCTAAAAGGAAAAAATATATGTATTAAAATACAAAATTTCCTCTATTTGACATGTACGAAGCTATCTCCATATATTTTCCCTTAAATTATAAACAATTTTAACAAGAATCTCGTTAAATTTATTCTATGTGTTGCACACCAAACCTCTCATTCCTTGAAAATCAAACCTTAAACTCCGAAAAGGAATGTTCTATTTTCTTTTAAAATCTTCCCAAATAGATGGTGGAATATTTATCTGAACACGGAGTAGTTTGAACCCAACTGAGGCTTCTCAATCTCCCATATAATAACACCATAGGGTATGCATGTAGATAGAAGCACTCATGACCCACAAGAGAAAAGGATGTCGTTCCCATTAGGCACATCATCTAAGGACAATGACATGGAAATTGATGTCTTGTTTTGGACGTTTAAATGGATGTCTTGAAAAGGAAGAATATTTTCAAGAAACAGTAAGCCATACAATTCAATGAGAACCAGTGATGGTACACAACAAACCATGGAATAAAGTTTCTAGCCTACAAATATATCTTCATGTTAGTCACTGCTCAAGGACTTAAAAAAACCCAACGATGACACTATTACGAATAACTTAATACCCAAATAACATTATTTTGGTGAATAACTTAAGATACTCACTTTTCACACTAAGGACAGAATTTCTTTCTCAATTTCTTGAACCAACATAAATTTTACGTTCTTATCATCTCTAGCTTATGTTTGTTATATATGTGGTGTCCACAATTATAAGCTATTAATAAAGTTGCATATTCTCATGGTGTGATTTCTTTCTAGCTAAACATCCTTAGTATTACTCTGTTATTACTTTTACATTCTCAAGGAAATTTAAAACAATGTTTTTATCATGCTCATATCCAATGATTGAAACATATGGTCTAAGGAAATACTCGAATTCATAACAAGGGAGAAATATCTGCAAGGTGCAAAGTGATGAGAAAGACTAAATACATAGCATGGGATAAATATCTGCAAGGTGCCAGCGTGATGTGAAATATTTTTTCAAAAGAAGTTTTGAAATTCGATATAATTAGATGAGGTTCTTGCCTTGCATTAACTTCATCATCATATTTATTTGTTTGTGATTATTAATGAAAGTTTATTTATTTCTTATGTAGATTTAAATTTGAATTTTGAAATGCTTTCATTAACCTAGACTAAGAATTTTATTTTCAAACCTTCTATTGATTCTTTAAATGATGAATTGTGGAAAATTAGACCCTCCTTTGATGCTAAATGCAACGGGTTGGTTACACAATCTCAATAAACTAGTCAAACAAAATCTTTATAATTTTTTTTCTATAGAAATTTGAACACTACCTTCATGTAACTCTTAGACTTCAGAGGTCTGCTATAATATTATTCTTCTCTAATGGGATAGAATATTATTATTCTCTTTCAAGAAGAACCATAAAACTTCACTTTTTTATAATATCATGCAACCTTTCATTTAAAAGACCATATCTGCTTAGTGAGTAAAATTTAAAGTTAATATAAATTACAATTTTAATGGTCGATAGATAGGGCATGGAATATAAATTCACAATAGTAAAGGGGAATTGCAAAGTAAGAAACCAATTTGCAAATAATCCTTCCATGAAGACTAACATGGAAGAATGAAAGAACATATAGTCCAATATTATTATGGGTGAGGTGGCTTAACAAGTAAGAAAATGTGATGTTTAAGAAGGTATTCTGCAAACATTGGATGCTTATGCAACATTAGTGGAGGATGCATTGCTACATTTTTTATGAAAAACCATAAATTTCCATTGACATGAAATAAATCCATGGCCTTAAGATGCAAAATATCAATCTTGTTGAGATGTGGTTTAAAATATGCAAAAAAGAGAAATAATGATAAAAATGAACTGAATTGTATCTTCATTGGGCTTTTATATGAAACGTGACAAGTTTTTCTTGTTAAGAGTAAATATGTTTTTTTATTTAACTTACTAATTTTGGCTATTCCTTGGTGATTTTACAAAATACATAACTTTTGCCAGTAGGATTACATTTTGAGTTTACAAACATTGGTTAGCAATCATTGTAGGGTAATCTTCTTTGAAGTCATGGGACCAAACATTGTTTGTTGAGAATTGAGATAACATTTTTAAGTTTGATTTTAGAATTGTAGTATGTATTCAAGTTGCCACACCTAGAAATTAGGGTTTCTTGTAGGACAAGCATTTCTCAATGAGATGTATAAACCATATTAATACAAATATAATAAATCAATTCAATTTCTTCAAAATATAAAGAGATGACATCTTTCCACTAGAAGGTAAATGGTTTCTAACAATGAAATGTGCAAAAGGTATAAAATAATAGTTGTGGATCCAAAAAATTCTCAATGAAATGTATAGCACCTATTGTAGGACAAGAATTTCTCAATGAGATGTATAAACCCTATTATACAAATCTGATAAATCAATTAAATTTCTTCAAAAAATGAAGAGTTGACATCTTTCCACTCGAAGGTGAATGGTTTCTATCAATGAAATGTGAAAAAGATATAAGATAATAGTTGTGGATCCAAATTTACCATTAGTACTTACAACTGGTAAGATTAATGATGAAGTCTTGTGGTCCCTCTACGAATTGTGTTTTTTATATATGTGGTGTCCACAATTACAGGCTATTAATATAGTTGCATATCCTCATGGTGTGATTTTGTTCTAGGTAAACATTCTTAGTCTTACTCTATTCTTACTCTTACATGCCCAAGGAAACCTAAAACAAATATTTTCTCATGCTCATTTCCAATGATTGAAAGATATGGTCGAAGGAAAGACATAAATTATTAGCATGGGAGAAATCTCTGCAAGGTGCCAAAGTGATAAGAAAGAATGAATGCATAGCATGGGAGAAATATCTGCAAGGTGCTAAAGTGATAAGAAAGAATGAATGCATAGCATGGGAGAAATCTCTGCAAGGTGCCAAAGTGATGATAAAGATTTTGTCAAAATAAGTTTTGAAATTAGATATATATAAGATGCGGCTCTAGGCTTGCATTAACTTCATCATCCTATTTCTTTGTTTGTATTGAGTAATGAAAGTTTATTTATTTCTTGTCTAAACTTAAATTTGAATTTTAAAGTTCTTTGATTGTCCTACACTAAGATTTTTATTTTCAAACCTTTTATTGATTCTTTAAATAATGAGTTCTTGAAAATTAGACCTTACTTTTTTGCTAAATGCATGGGGTTGGTTAGCAATCATTGGATTAGCAACCATTGTACGGTAATCTGCTCTGAAGTCACGTAAGAAAACATTGTTTGTTGATAATTTAGATAACATGTTTAAGTTTAATTTTATCATTGTACTTACAGGAAAGGATGGTGTTGATGTGAAAAGTATTGAACCAATTACAATTGTATGGGCAGATACACAATCATTTTGGTGGTTCCAGTTTGTCCAAGTAATGGTTACAAGTTTTCTTGTAGTATCATGTTTGCAAAGAATGGTTATGAGGAAAATTTACAATCGTAATATTGAACATTGTGAAGGTCAAGAAATATTTATTGTGGAATCACTCAGGAAAACCCAATTTGTTTAATATATTAATATAATCTAATCAAAGAGAGATTACACTCTTCTATTTTATTTGCATGCATCTTTAGATAAATTCATCTTGGTTGGCCCTTTCAAACTAGGGTTATAAGATGCAAAGAGAGATTATCCACATCTATTTTATTTGCATTGCATCGTCAGATAAACTAAAACTTGGTTGGCCCTTGCAAATTGTGTTTTAAATAGATATGAATCAATATTTTAACAATGTAATCCATTCCCCAATTACAAGTAGTATGTATTCAAGTTGACACGAGTAGAATTTAGGGTTTCTTATAGGACAAGCATTTCTTGAAATGAGATGTATAAATCCTATTAATTCAAATCTAATAAATCAATTCAATTTCTTTAAAATATGAAGAGATGGCATATTTTCTTTGGAAGGTGAATGGTTTCTATCGATTAAATGTGCAAAAGCATAAAATAATAGTTATGGATCCAAAAATTTACCATTTGTACTTACAACTGGTAAGAGTAACAGCTAAGCCTTTTTCCCCCCCTCTAGATTGTGTTTGTTATATATGTGGTGTCCACAATTATAAGCTATTAATAAAGTTGCATATTCTCATGGTGCGATTTTGTTCCACTTAAACATCCTCAGTATTACTCTATTCATATTGTTACATTCTCAAGGAAACTTTAAACAATGTTTTTATCATGCTCATATCCAATGATTGAAACCTATGGTCTAAGGAAATACTTGAATTCATAACAAGGGAGAAATATCTGCAAGGTACAAAGTGATGAGAAAGACTGAATTCATAGCATGGGAGAAATATCTGCAAGGTGCCAGAGTGATGAGAAATATATTGTCAAAAGAAGTTTTGAAATTAGTTATAATCAAATGAGGCTCTAGGATTGCATTAACTTCATCATGATATTTTTTTTTTTGTATTCATTAATGAAAGCTTATTTATTTCTTGTATGTATTTAAATTTGAATTTTGAAGTGCTTTCATTGACCTAGACTGAGATTTTTATTTTCAAACCTTTTATTGATTCTTTAAATGATGAGTTCTGGAAAATTAGACCCTACTTTGATGTTAAATGCATGGGGTTGGTTACATAATGTCAACAAACTATTCAAATGAAATCTATATAACATTTTTGTTATGTAAATTTGAACACTATCTTCACATAACTCTTAGAGTGCAGAGGTCTGCGACAACATTATTCTTCTCTAATGGGATAGAATATTATTATTCTCTTTCAAGAAGAGCCATAAAACTTCACTTTTTTAAAATCTCGGGAAACCTTTCATTTAAAAGACCATATCTAGTCAATGAGTAACATTTAAAGTTAATATAAATTACAATTTTAGTGGTTGATGGCTAGGGTATAAAAGAATGCAAATAATCCTTCCATAAAGACTACCATGGAAGAATGCAAGAACATCTAGTCCAATATTATTATGGGTGAAGTGACTCAACAAGTAAGAAAATGTGATGTTTCAGAAGGTATTCTACAAACATTGGATGCTTATGCAACATCAGTGTAGGATGCATTGCCACATTTTTGATAAAAAAACATAAATTTCAATTGACATGAAATAAATCCATGGCCTTAAGATGAAAAATATCAATCTTGTTGAGATGTGGTTTAAAATATGCAAAAAAGAGAAATAATGGTAAAAATGAACCGAATTGTCTCTTCATTGGGCTTTTCTATGAAACCGGACAAGTTTTTCTTGTTAAGAGTAAATATGTTTTTTTCTAACTTACTAATTTTGGCTATTCCTCGAGGATTTTACAAAATACAAAATATATTCTGAGTTTACAGACATTGGGTTAGAAATCATTGTAGGGAAATATTCTTTGATGTCATGTGAGCAAACATTGTTTATTGAGAATTGAGATAACATTTATAAGTTTGATTTTAGCATTGTACTTCAAGAATCTCTCAATGAGATGGATAAACCATATTAATACAAAACTAATAACATCACAAAGAAATAAATGGCCTTGACCTATACATGTCAATACCTAGACATAATAATACATAGACATGAAAATACCTCGAGCATGACCTAGACCTATACAATAAACATGACGGTGACCATGACATAGACCTAGACCACAACATAAAGATAGAGCTAGATTTAGACGATGACCTAGAGCTTGACGTAGACCATGACCTAGACCACAACATAGAGATAGATCTATAGTTAGAAGATGACCTATATCTTGACATAGAACGTGACTTAGACCCCCCATATTGTTAATCTATCACTCYCTCACTCTCTAGCACCCCCGGCCCCCCGACTCTCTTTTTCTTCCCCTCTTCTGCTCTCCACTACATCCTCCCTCCCTCTCTCTATCCCCCTCCCTCTCTCGCATACATCTACCCATTTCTCTCATTATCTCTCCGCTTACTCTCTCTCATACATTTACCCCTCCCCATTTTCTCTCCCCTCCTTCCTCTAACTCTCTCTCAACCCATTCTCCTTGTCTCCCACTCCCTCCCTCTCACACACTCAAACACTCCTTGTCCATCGCCCCTCTCTTTCTTTTTCTTCCCCCCCTCTGACACTCACAAGTTCTCTCTATACCCCCCTCCTCCCTCTATCTCTCCCCCTCCCTCCCACTATCTCTCATATATTTTTCTCCTACATATACCACCTCTTTGTCTCTCTCACTGTTAGTCTCACTCTCACTATATTACCCTCCCTCTCTCTCCCCCCATTTCTCTATTTATATCTCTCTACCCCCCTTTCCCTCTATCTCCCCCCTTTCTCTAACAATCATTCTTACTCTCTCTCCACCCCTTCCCCCCTCCCTTTCTCTCTCCCCCTCCCTCACACTAACTCTTTTTTCTCTCTCTCATACATATACCCATCCCCACTATGTCCCCCCACCTTCCTCTGACTCTCTTTCTACCCACTCTCTTTGTCTCCCTCTCACACACTCAAACACTCCTTGTCCAATGCCCCTTTATTTCTTGCTCTTCCCCCCCTCTCACACACACATTATCTCTCCACCTCTCTCCTCCCTCTATCTCTCCCCCTCCCTCCCACTATCTATCATCTTTTTATCTCCTACATATACCACCTCTTAATCTCTCTCCTCTAATCTACCCCCATTTATTTTTTTATATCTCTCTACCCTCCCTACCCTCTATCTCCCCCATTCCTCCCACAATGAGTCTCTCTCTCTCTCTCCACTTTTTTCTCCCTCTCAATCTCTCTCCCAGTCCATCTAACTATCTCTCTACTCTCTCTCGCATACATATACCCCACCCCAATTTTTCTCCCCCCCTTCCTCTCACTCTCTCTCTACCTGCTTTCTTTGTCTCCCTCTCCTTCCCTCACCCTCCCTCTAAAAAATAAAAACATTTTTTGTCTATCCCCCTTCTCTTTATTTATCTCCCCCACTCTCACATTGACAAACTCTCTATGTTACCCCTCCTCCTTCTATCCCCCCTCCCTCTCACTATCTCTCCTACATCTACCACCTCTTTTTATCTTTCATTGTTAGTCTCACTCTCACTATATCCCCCTCCCTCTCTCTCCTCTACTATCCCCCCATTTCTCTCTTTATATCTCTCTACCCCCCTTTAATTCTATCTCCCCCCTTCCTCTCACAATCATTTTCACTCTCTCTCTACCCCTCCCTCTCTCTCTCCCCCTGCCTAACACTATCTCTCTACTCTCTCTCTCATACATATACCCCTCCCCACTATGTCTCCCCCCTTCCTCTCACTCTCTCTCTATCCACTCTCTTTTTCTCCCTCTCACACACTCAAACAATCATTTTACAACACCCCTCTTTTTATTTCTTTTCTCCCCCTCTAACACTCACACATTCTCTCTCTACCCCCTCCTCCCTCTATCTCTCCCCATCCCTCTCATTATCACTCCTCTCTTTCTCWTTTACATCTACCACATCTTTTTCCATCTCTTTCTTGTTAGTCTCACTCTCACTATATCCACCCCCCCCTCTCTCCTTTAATCTTCCCCCATTTCTCTCTTTATATCTTTCTAGCCCCCCTTCCCTATGTCTTTTATTAATTCTTTAAATAATGAGTTCTTGAAAATTGGACCCTAATTTGATGCTAGATGCTAAATGCAGTGAGTTGGTTACATAATATCACTAAATTATTCAACTAAACTTTATATACCATTTTTGTTATAGAAATTTCAACACTATCTTTACCTAACTCTTAGACTACAGAGGTCTACTACAATATTATTCTTCTCCAATGGGATAGACTATTATTATTCTCTTTCAAAGAGATCCATCAAACTTTACATTTTTAAAATATGGTGAAATCATTCATTTAAAAGAGAATATATGGTCAATGAGTAACATTTAAATTTAGTTAAATTATTATTTTAATGGTTTATGGATTGGGGATAAAATATAAATTCACAATGCTAAAGGTGAATTGCAAAGTAAGAAACCAATTTGTAAATAATCTTCCCCTGAAGACTAATATGGAAGAATGCAAGAACAACGAGTCCAATATTATTATGAGTGAATTGGCTAAACAAGTAAGAAAATGTGATGCTTAAAAAGGTATTCTGCACACATTGGATGCTTTTGCAACATCAATGGAGGATGCATTGCCACATCAAACTTATCAACCTAAAAAAATTTTAGGACTTGGCCTCTATATGAACTTGTTAAAAAGTGAATATAAAGTAGACAACCAAAGCATAAATCACTTTGTTTGTTTAGGGAAAAAAATTGTGGGAATTTTATCCCCTATTAATTATACTTATGGACAAATAACAATGCTAACCAGTAAGAGGGAAAAATGGTAGATGTAAATCATTGTTTTTGTCTAAGTTATCCAAGTGTAGTGGAAACTAGAGCATAACAGAGACATTTCAAAGAAATAAACTCTTTCCTTCTAATATATTTTCCCGTCGCTTATCTTGTGGGTGCTGTGACTTGGCTCTTTTATGACTTTAACAAATTGCTCCTCCATGTTCTCCTTTAGGGTGTTTTTTTTTTTCTTTCTGTGACAGAGGAAAACAAAAATTGCAGAACTTGCAAGAATTCACCACTACCGTAATGAGATAGTATCAATTTGACTGAAAACAATCAACTTCATTTCTTGTTTCATAATGAATCACAACTATGATTTCATTTGTTGTATCATACCTTTATCCTAACAAAATAAATAGGCAATTTCCATTTTTGTAAGCATTTTTGTGTTACAAATATAAACCTGTAGATAGCATATATTTGATAATTTATGGTACCTCACTCATTATGACTTAAGTGAAATGATTCTTAATTGAATGGTGTTTGAAGTTAACCAATTTGTAAGGGACACAAAGGCATAAAATAAGGTTTCTTACATTGGATTTGATAAGTAGAGTACGAAAAACAATGGTCAACATAATGGCCTCTCAAAATTTGGAATCACACAAAAAAGGATTCAATGTTGTATTGACTAGTGATGATTTCATTGTAACATCCTTCTCTTGCGAGCACCTAATGTGAATTATTCTTTGAGGACACTTGCGTGCAAGTGATATGGTTCATTATATGATTGACCCCTTATCTTATGGATTATGATGTTGAGACTGTGGATTATGATGTCATGTTATGTTATCATGTATAGACAGGTGTTATTGACTCGTTTCTCCTGAGTGTGCAGGATTCTTGACAGATTGAGGATGTTGATGGAATCGATGCACCTCCTTGGACTCCAGATTGCATGAGGGAGTGGAATATATATGCTTTGAGTGTTTATGTTATTTCATATGTGTCATATGACTGAGTCTTTTATGATGTTTTTTACGGATCGCTGAAATGTTCATTGCTAGATGCAGGATGATTATTGCTTGTTAATCAGACTCACATTTGGAGTAAAGGGGTCATGCATGAAAACAAGAGATATTGAGGGAGAGATGTGGTAGTGCCCCACAACTTACTATCACTCTCGCTATGGCTCGAACTGTAGTTTAACGATTACCTAGTTCGAGAGATCCACGATGTCGTGAGGACAGACTCAAAAATTCTATCATGAATATTCTAAGGGGCATGCAATAAGGAAGGGTCCTTATTCCTTAGAGGCCCTTAGTCTCCCATAAGGTCACATGACGGAGTATTGACTCCAAGGACTTTACGTCTACCAAATTTAGTCAAAAGGTGAGTGGCACCCTTGGAGCACGCAATGCATCTTGAAGGACATATTTCATAAATGAAACATGAATAAAGGAAAGCGGCACCCTTGGAACACGTAATGCATCTTGAAGGCCACATCGTGGTTTTAACAGTAATGAGTCAATAAACCTCGGTACCTAGAAAACAATATCTCATTTTGACTTGGTCATCCTTAAAATAAATGTTCTATGAGTAAAGTTTAATAATTATAAATTTTCCCTTAAAAACAATTTTGCTAAGACTAATTGATATTAAAGCATAGGTCTAATTGGGGGTATAAGGACTAAAACTAATTAATCAATTAATAAATGGGGGATGAATAAAAATCAAATTTAAAAATTAAAGGAGAAATAATTTATCCAAAAACATTTAATTGTTGGCTATGTGCAAAGCTTGTTAAATTAGAACTTAGACCAAAAAGGGTAAACTTAAATACAAAAGGAATGTGTAACATAGAAGGGAATCTAGTCTAAAGAACTTTCTAAATTTGAACTCAACTAAGCTTTAAGAAACACATCAATCATTAAGGGAATGTGAGGGAATAAAGGGACATCAAGGACCATTTTTAGGAACGCTTTTATGTGGGTGAGGGAAATTGGTAAATTAATTTAATTAATTAAATGAACCTCTCGTGCAACTAAGGGGTCAAGTGACAAGTGTACGGGGAATAATATTTCTAATAAAAATTTAATAAAAATAATTAAATGTGCATTTTAGAAACTAGTCACTAAGAGAACTCTTAAAAGAAATGAAAGAGGAGGACTGGTATCTGCTGGATTTTTCTTTTGATTTATTTTTCTTGTGGGAGTTGCGATAGCCAACTCGAATAGAGAGTGGTAGCTCGACCTTGCGAGGAGAGCTAGGAGCTAGATTTCTTTGGTTTGTGTTTGTATCCCGTTTGCGGCTCGAGGGGCTCAGGGGGAAGAAGAGTACCCATAGCATTGGCTGGCAGGTATCGGTGAGCTCTCAACGATTAGCAAGTGGAGCGAGGAGGATCGCCAACAACCAAAGGACATCAATCTATTACGGTACTCGGAATTAAATTTCATTTGTATTTGTTTAAATTATGTTCATGGATTTAATTTTTGTAGTGATTGTAATGGTTTTATTTTATCCTTGCTCAGCGATTTAGTTTTGCCTCTGTTAAGCGATTTAATTTTCTACTTCCTTGTTTTTGTTTTTGGAAATTTTCTACTTCGGAAATTTGTTTTTGTTTCTGCATTTTCCACTTCCTTGCATTTTTACCTCAGCACTGGATTTTAAGCTCATCCTTCGACTGAAGAAAGTCTTCACGGTTTATGTGAGATATATTTCACTTCCCTTTAGCAAGCTTCTTGGTGAATACCCGCTCTGTGTTTTTCATGTTCAATCCCTGATTTTTTCCCTCTTACAAGAGAATGCCATGGGTAGTTTAACCCAACATTTTTCCTTTCCGAAGTTCTGCATTTTAGCAAGCGGTCTCTGCTCAAGCAAAACTAAATTGTCCAGCAACTTGATCCTTTACCTCAGCATTTACTCGTCCCTTCTCAGCGTTTTCCCTCGGTTCTGAAAGGTTCTATCCACCTTCACTCAGCGAATTTTGCCTCTTTACAAAACGCTTATTTCACTGTGGATCCATCTAAACCTTCTCTCAGATTTTGGCGTGATCCTTGCGTTTTGCTTCCTTCACAACAAATTTCTTGGGCGTTTTTCAGACTGCCATCCATTGCTCAGCCTCTGGTGGTAACGCGAGTTTCCTTGGGCCTCTTAAACAAATCATTATCCTCACTCCCACGAGTCTACTGTGGCGATTTGGGGGAGGGGAAAACTTACCGAAGTTTTCTGGGACCCTACACGTTCTCACCCTTTACTGCTGCGAATTTGGAGAGGGACACCGCCTCTAGCATCGAAAATTGCAAACCCAGAAGTCAACATTATTTGGCTGCGATTTTGGGGAGGGACACCACCTCTACCCATTAAAATTGCATGCCTAGAAGCCAGCGTTACTTAACTGCTTCCATTTTGAGGAGGGACACCACCTCTACCCGTTAAAATCGCATGCCCAGAAGTCCGCTAAAGAATAGCTGCGATTTGGGGAGGGACACACCCTCAGCCATCCATTTCGCCTGCCCAAATTGTTGTCAGTTTCCCCATTACCTCGGTTAATGGAGGAATACTGAACGACTTTGGTCTCCCTTCCGATTACTTTTCCATATGGATAATCTTCTCTTCCGATTTATTATTCATCTCTTACAAATTGCCTCTAGTTTTTAATCCCTTCTTGGTCTCTTCACAAACTCTCACTACCTCTCTAGATCACTAGAGATAACAACATCCTTTATTAACGATTGGGTTGCTTGCGGTATGATCCAAAAGGTTTTTCATTATTCATCTCTTACAAATTGCCTCTAGTTTTTAATCCCTTCTTGGTCTCTCCACAAACTCTCACTACCTCTCTAGATCACTAGAGAAAACAACATCCTTTACTAACGATTGGGTTGCTTGCGGTATGATCCAAAAGGTTTTTCATTATTCATCTCTTACAAATTGCCTATAGTTTTTAATCCCTTCTTAGTCTCTCCACAAACTCTCACTACCTCTCTAGATCACTAGAGATAACAACATCCTTTACTAAGGATTGGGTTGCTTGCCTATGATCCAAAAGGTTTGCAACTACGTTTACAATGAACCTTGATCATTGGGGAAGCATAATTACTTCATCAATTAAAATTTTACGGATCAGGGAATTTGATCTGAAGGACCATGCAACAACTATCTTATAGGTGTATTACTCATTGACCAAACCTTGAGGAGTACTTCTATCAAGGAGTCTCCCTTAAGGAGCATAAGAATTATCCTTACCACCCCTAAAATTTCCACTTGAATTAAGACATCGATTGATTGTTGGATTTCTCGATTTTCGATCTATTGTTTAACCCTCAACCCTTAGAGTTTC
>JASDQU010107311.1:213228-226314 GCA_032191745.1 Picea mariana
TATGTATTGAGGTTGACGGCTTTTTTTTTTTTAGGAAAAACATTTCTCGAAATAAGATGTATAAACCTTATTAATGTAAATTTAATAAATCAATTTAATTTTTTTAAAAGATGAAAAGATGGCATTTTTTTGGGGGGGAAGGTGAATGGTTTCTATTAATGAATTGTACAAAATCTCTAAAATAATAATTATGAATCCAAAAATTTATCATTAATACTTACAACTTAACGGTGAAGCATCCTCTCTAGCTTGTGTTTGTTATATATGTGGTGTCCACAATTATAATCTATTAATAAACTTGCTTAAACTTGCATATTCTCATGTTACGATTTCTTTCCAAGTAAACATCCTTAGTATTACTCTATTCTTACTCTTACATTCCCAAGGAAACTTAAAACAATGTTTTTCTCATGCTCATATCCAATGATTGAAACATATGGTCTAAGGAAATACTTGAATTCATAACAGGGGAGAAATATCTGCAAGGTGCAAAGTGATGAAAAAGACTTGAATGCATAATAAGAGAGAAATATCTGCAAGGTGCAGAGTGATGCGAAATAGAGAAATATCTGCAAGTTGCAAAGCGATGTGAAATATTTTGTTAAAAGAAGTTTTGAAATTAGATATAATCAAATGAGGCTTTAAGCTTGCATTAACTTTATCAGTATATTTATTTGTTTGTATTTATTAATAAAATTTTATTTATTTTTTATTTAAATTTAAATTTGAATTTTGAAGTTTTTTTTATTGAGTTGAGATTTTTATTTTCAAACTTTTTAATAATTTTTTCAATGATAAGTTCTGAAAAATTAAACCCTACTTTGATACTAAATGCAGCAGGTTGATTACAAAATCTCAATAAACTATTCAAATGAAATCTATATAACATTTTTTATAAAAATATGAACACTACCAGTTAGGTCTTTACAATATTATTCTTCTCTAATAGGATAGATTATTATTATTCTCTTTCAAGAAGAACCATAAAAATTCATTTTTTAAAATCTTGTGCAACCTTTCATTTAAAAGACCATATCTGGTCAATGAGTAACATTTAAAATTAATATAAATTACAATTTTAATGGTTGATAGAAAGGAAATGGAATATAAACATTTAAAGTTAATATAAATTACAATTTGAATGGTTGATAGATAGGGAATGGAATATAAATTCACAATGATAAAAGGGAATTGCAAAGTAAGAAACCAATTTGCAAATAATCCTTCCATGAAGACTAGCATGGAAGTATGCAAGAACATCTAGTCCAATATTATTATCGGTGAAGTGGCTTAATAAGTAAGAAAATGTGATGTTTAAGAAGGTATTCTGTAAACATTGGATGCTTATGCAACATCAGTGGAGGATGCATTGCCACATTTTTTTTAATGAAAAAACATAAATTTCTATTGATATCAAATAAATCCATGGTTTTAAGATACAGAATATAAATCTTAGTTACAAAATAATTATTTGTGTTTGGATGAAAAAATATGTAATTAATTTCATTTGTAAATGAAAATGTGACAAAGAAAAGTAATATAATTTGTTTTTAAAACTAATAGATTATTTACAAAATAATTATATAAAATAATACATGGAAATGAAAATAATTATATAAAATAATACATGGAAATGATTTTGTAGGAAATACTTGTAGTAGATTTATTCCACCTTCATGTCTAGTCTAGATTTAAAGGAAGAAATTATTGGATTATCCATGTCTATGAAGGCCTCAAATCATGATTGGATCACACCAGTGACACTACAACCAACTATCCCATGGATAGCTTCCTTTCTCTTTGCCAACCAAGACAGAGGTGAGGATGGGTCGATGAATGGGTCAGGGAGTGTATGGGAGTGTGTGAGGAAGGAATGAGTGAGTGAATGGGAAAACAGTGCACAAGTCATTAGTCAAATCCCCCCATCGGACCAGAGGTGGGTTTAAGTAACCTTGTGGGGAAAACAAGAACCTCCTGACCTTCCCCACAGTAAAACCACATACTAAAACCTCGTATTCATTCTCACACATTTAATTTTTTAATTATAATAGCAATAACTTAAATTTTCATGAACATATTAATAAATAAAAATTATAATTTTTTTTCTTATAATAATAAATTGTGTAAAATGTTCAAGCAAGCGTAAATTGATTGTGAAGGCAATGTTGACCAAATAGGAAGTCCACCACAAGTTACTTCTTTAACTTTTGGCAATAAAGTTGTGGCGCAACAAGAGAAATTTTAATGTTGATTTGTCACCACATAAGCATAGTTGTTTACTTTTGACAACAAAGTTTTGTCATGGTTTCACAAGAGAAATTTTATTTTAGCTTTGTGAAACATTGAATCATAGTGGTTTCAGTTGCAAAATAAGGAAAAATTAATGCGATCGAAAAGGCTTCTATCAAATGTTGGAGAAAGAACAACATATCTTATGATGTTATGAAGTGACATTCCAAGTTTTATTTCTCCCACAAAGAATGCGAGATTTCGTAGGAAAAGAAAACACATAAATATACAACATCATCTGTTAAAGAAGTTTCTAGAAAAAACTTGGAGTTTCTAATTTGCAATTCATAAGATATAGTAATGAATATATTTATGAAAACTAGACCTTGTACTAACTTTTATTCGCATATCATAAATTGAATGTACCATCTTTTTTCTTGTGTCATGAAAATAGGCAAGGAAAGAGTTTTATAGGTCTAGCACAAAAAAATGTGTGTACAATTAGAATGAGGGTAGGTAGGTAACCACATCTATGAGTGACCGTGTTTGTAATAGAGATGTAATTGAAGTCACTCTCAATTGAGAGGGCAGTGAATGTTAAGGTAAATACTAAATTTAACCAATATATTCATAAATCATGTGCTAATATTAAAAAAGGTTTTACTTTCTTTATCTACTAGAATGTTTGATGCATGCTTTCTTTTAATAATAAATGATAAAAACTCATAAATCACTTAAATCATTAATCATAATTTAGGAATATGCATACATTAATGCAAGGGTTAAATAAACTACCATCTCAACTTACATCTATGTTTTGCATTATTTTGCATAATTATCTAGCATTACATATTGGAAAGGACATTGGTTGTTTCTCTTTACTAGATTCAAAACAATATATATTAAT
This sequence comes from Picea mariana, assembly GCA_032191745.1. Taxonomy (NCBI): domain Eukaryota; kingdom Viridiplantae; phylum Streptophyta; class Pinopsida; order Pinales; family Pinaceae; genus Picea; species Picea mariana. The sequence continues at coordinate 216,365 of JASDQU010107311.1, forward strand.
CCATAAAATGTCATTTATGATATAAGATGCCTCATCTAATTATATTTAGTAGAGAATGATCTATGTTTTGGAGTCTTTTTTAGCATTTTTTTCAACCAATTTTGCTTGAAATTCGGTTAGGAATTGTTGGAATTGCATATGTGAGTTGTTGAGTATGTACAATATTAGTGTTATGGGTTTTTCGAAGCCTTGAATCTATTTATGCATTAAAAATAAAGTTAAAGTAACAAAAAATTGTGATTTCACCAACAATTTTATAGCTGGATTTCGGTGATGGTTGCTAGAAAAGTCCAAAATATAAAATGTTTTGACTATACCTATAATATATGCCAAAACCAACCAATTATTATCGAAGAGGTCATATGTTTTAGCAAGCTTGGAAATATTTAATAGGAATGAAGTATAAAATATAATAATAATTATCTATTTTTTTAAATTTTTAAATTTTCTTATTTTTTTATATTTATCGAAAAAAAAAATTCAAAGAAAAGAATTTTCGTTCATAGAAAATGAGGGGAGACTTTACTTTCAATATGTAGATATTTTAAAATTTTGATATTAAAAAAATCCAAAAGTCAATTATTAGCGACAAATTTTCCATAATATCAACCCAAATAAATAAGAAGAGGTTTTCATTTAAAAGACAATATATGGTCAATGAATAACATTTAAAATTAATTAAATTATAATTTTAATGGTTGATGGATAACGGATAGAATATAAATTCACAATGCTAAAAGTGAATTGCAAAGTAAGAAACCAATATGTAAATAATCTTCCCTTGAAGATTAACATGGAAGAATGCAATAACATCGAGTCCAATATTATTATGGATGAATTGGCTCAACAAGTAAGAAAATATGATGCTTAAAAGGGTATTTTGCACACATTGGATGCTTTTGGGACATCAATGGAGTATGCATTGCCACATCAACCTGAAAAAAAATTAGGACTTGGGCTCTGTATGAACTTGCTAAGAAGTGAATATAAAGTAGACGACCAAAGCATAAATCACTTTGTTACTTTGTTTGTTTAGGAAAAAAAAATTGTGGGAATTTTGTCTCCTATTAATTATACTACTTATGGACAAATAACAATGCTAACTAGCAACAGGGAAAAATGGTAGATGTAAATCATTGTTTTTATTTGAGTTATCCAAGTGTTTTGCAAACTAGAGCATAACAGAGACATTTAAAAGAAATAAACTTTATCCTTCTAATATATTTTCATGTCACTTATCTTGTGGGTGTTGTGACTTGGCTATTTTAAGAATTTAACAAATTTATCCTCCATGTTCTCCTTTAGGGTGTTTTTCTTTTTCTTTCTTTGACAGAGGAAAAAAAAAATTGCAGCACTTGCAGGAAGTCGCCACTACCCGAATGAGATAGTATCAATTTGAGTGAAAATAATCAACTTTATTTCTTGTTGCATAATGAATCACAACTATGATTTCATTGGTTGTATCATACCTTTATCATAACAAAATAAATTGGCAATTTCCATTTTTGTAAGCATTTTTATAATGATCCCAAGCCATTATGCAAGGATCATCATTGTTTTGGTGTCTTTTAAAACTATTTTTTTTTTTTTGGTTGTGGTATTTTGTCAAACAGTTTGCTGATCTATTTGTTTAGATGTGTTTATATGTGTGTATGCAGCAAATAGAAGAAAGAGATAACCATGGAACATACCTCAACCATATGCAATAAGATAGACAAGTCAAAACATCTCAAATCTTCTTTATTCATAAAATAGAGAAACCTGCTACAATGAAGATGTCGATGTGGAATGCTCAACAGATGGCCAAGAAGATAGACAATAGATAAGAGCTGCTACAAAATGCTCCGGATGATACAAAAGATGCCTCCAAAGGCTGAATAAGAAATGAAGATCAATACAAGCAGATCTGAATGCCAAACTCTCCAGCTGAAGAATTCCACGCTCCAATAGAAGGTTGAAACCCTCAATAACTCAGCCCTGCTCCCAAAAGTTTCCAATTAGCCTAAGAAATATGCCAACTGATAGATCAGGTGATGGTAAGAACAACCCAAGTGCCCGAATCTCCAAGATCCCTCTCAATCTCTATAGATCTGAAATCCCCCACTGAATGGTGCACCCCACTAGATGACTAAAGCCCTAGATAATTCGGCCCTGCTGAAGGACGCCTCCAAATACTCTGAAACTCTCCAGAAATATAGATTGGGACACTGCAAGTCACTAGGTAAAGTCTCAGGGTCAGATCTGAAGTGTAACCCCTCCAAACGGACTAGATCTGGATCTCAAAAATGCCTTCCTTCTCTTCAATTCGCCCCACTACTCAAGAAATAATCTGAGCCATAACAATATCTCAGAAAGCACTAGATCTGATGTCCAAGGCCCTGTAATCAAAACCCAAGTGATAGAATCATCAACGGCCCTGCCAATCTCCTACAACGAATCTCTCTCCAAATATGGTGCACCCCATTTGTTGGAAACCCCCAATGGTGCGCTTTCCTCCTCTTCCTGTGCTTGTGGCTATGTAGAACCTCCTGCACTGATGTAGATATGAATAGAATGGTGTGGGAGAGTATTGCATCTCCGAGACCAAACTTGGGACAATATAGGTGGAATCTTTCACCACCGAATCATCCTCTAGGGTTTGTTAAGTCAAAACCCTCAAAACCCCGAAGAGATGGGCTCACTAGCTAAAGCTAGATATCAAACTGCTAAACATACCTGAATCCTGAGTAGAGGCCCTTGCCTTCCTTTTATACTTTTTGGCTCACCTTGTCCCTCCAAAGTGACTTTCATTTTATCATTAATTAATTAATTAATTAAATCACTTTAATTAATTAATTAACATTTTTACCTCTGAAAATCTCTTTATCTCTCCTTGTGGCTTCCCTGGCCACTAAAAGTCACTTCTAGCCATCCCATCCTATAGTTATGCTCCTCTCGATTCCAATGAGCTATTACACTGAGAGGTTCCTCCAAGTAATGTGCCCAAAATGCCCTCTTTAGTGATTTCAATTAACTTATAGTTCAAAATAGTCAAAATCATGGAAATCATCGGAATGGAATGAAACCAAAGCCAACCTGTGCGAAATGTCTCATAATGATGGAATATGATGACAAATGCCAACTAGACCTCACAATGCCTCTCAAATACCCATGTACTTGCTATAACATCCATCTGGCTACTCTGGTCATCATAAGTCTCTGCCTTGTGATGATGTCCCAAAGTAGGGACATTACAGTCCTCCCTACTAGAAAATTGCTTGTCCTCCAGCAATAATTGAATCCCCTCAAATATAATGCCAGGATCCCATGTCCACCTGTGGGATACATAGTAGAACCCATCCAAAGACGAACAATAGTACACTCCCCCCCTTGGATCCCATATCAAGAAGTGAACTGCAATAGTCTGTGAAGCATAGTCCTGAACGATATCAACCCTGTGAACCTCTTGCACATGACACATGGCCTCCTCTAGAAATGAGTGCATCCTCCAAATCTCTACCGAGATCCACACGGCCTCCATCAACTGCACCTGTTGATTCCATAATGAGGTACTGTAAGACCTCCATGAGACACCCTCAAGCACTTTGCTCCCCTCAACACTGAAGCTAAATGGAAAGTTAGAACAACTTTCCCCTGCAAAGGTCCACTCGCCTCTATCAGTCAGTGAGATCCTCAACCCTGTAATCCCTTGGTCCCATGCTAGCCTCTGTCGAAGATCCCCATGCTGACATTGTACTATGATGGCCCTGCCTGACTACTCCCTATATGTATATTCGATCACCCACTTCTGGATCCTCAAGATAGAATCTCAGTAGCCATTGGACCTGCTGTCCAAAAACTGTACCTATAAGGACATCTCTGTAAGAAAACTACCTGTCCACCCCTCTCCACATCCTATCATGATGATCAAGAGTGAAAAGTTGCCTCCCTCTAACAGACAAATCCCTGTAGACCCACTCCAAATCGACCCCTAGTGGAGTGTGTGGCTCTCTGGCACCCCCCGGATCATCATGTAGTCAGATATCCTGCTGGCCAAATGAAATCCCGGATCCCATGGCAAGCTTGGAAGTTTATCACTTCCAATCTCCTCTAACTTCTCTTGTGTGAGACTAATCACTGTCAGAAGCCCTATGTGCTCATCTACTATTCTCCTCATGCTGTTGCCAATGATAAACATGTCAAGAAAGGATAGCAGACATATCTGCAACAGACTGTAGGACTGGAAGGCATCACATGCTTTGGTCAATCCCAAGGATTCGACCAGAAGCTTGTCCTTCGGTATCCATGATAGATGCTCTCCTGTAGTCATCACCAAATCCCAACCATCCAGTACAACCGGAAGCAACTCCTCCAACTGCTGCTCAACCAACCTCCAACTGTCATCTCCCATGCAACTACTGATATGGTGACAGTGATCTCTCAAAACTAGGTCCTGCTACAAAAGAGTGACATCTGCATGCTCTCCTAGGTGTGTCTCCTCCCTGCAAGGCACTATACGCCTCTGAATCCCACCATACATCCCATCATGTACATGTGAACTATCACTCAGCATTGTATGCTCTGACATACTCATGTCATCTCCCATAGACTCATGTTGCATCATAGATCCTGGGCATATTGTTGGATCAACCCCTACATGGAGGTCAATCGCTCTTGGAGCACAAAGGGAAGTGTCCTCCATCAACCGGTGCTCCTCTGCTAGATCATCAACACCCTCTATCAACATGACTGACAGATACATTTGAGTATCCACTAAGACATATGAAGTGGATCTCTGATGGATCTCCTCAAGAGACTCATCTGTCCTAGACTCTGGTTCTTGAAGGGAGGTCTGTGTGCCTCTCAAGAATCCTCGAGTGCTCTCCAACTCCTGAGTGAGTCGGTCCATCTCCAACCCCTGCTCCATGAGAGTCTCATGATACATCTCACCAACCCACAGTAGATAATCCCTGTCTTTCAACAATTGTTGGTAGTCAGTCCTCATCACAGATACTCCCTCTCGGAGAGTGTGAAAACCATCCATGGAAAATCCTCCATCTAAGCTACCCTGTGCCACTGATGCTCTCCAACAATAATATTCTATCACTGCATGCATGTCATCAATACGTCTAGTGGATTCCCTGATCATAGCCTCACTAACTCTCAACTGTATTGCTAAGTGGTGTGACGCCTGATCATGGTCATACGGAGGTGCCATCTCAGACCCCTCACTGCTAATGTCAGTCTTGCTAGTGCCAACTCTAGAATCCCTAGAAATACCCTCTGCATAAGATGACGTGATGAATTGTCCATTGTCTACTATGTTGCTAGGTACTCCTATATGCCACTGCATCCCATCACTAGATGCCATCTCCCCCTAACTCACGCTGTATCCTGTATGAGCAGTTGTATCCTCCTGTGCACTCACCCTGCTACTATCATTTGTGCCTGGATCCCATATAGTTGTGTCCAGACACATGCCATGGTCATCATGAATACCAAAGAGTGCATCCTCATCAATGCAAGCCGATCCTGGAAGTAAGTGGCCCATCAACCTGTCAACCTCTGCAATCTACTCAACTAATGGAGTCTCTAATAACTGTAACTCAATCTCCTCTAGCTGAACTGTATGTGTAAGGTCCTCTATCTGTACTCCCTGTATCTCCTCCTAGATTGGTGGATCTACATGTCCATGGTGTGAAACCCTCACAATAGGCTCATCCATCATACCTGACGTGCCACTAGTCTCCTCATGTGACGTGGCTAGCATGGGTGTCTGAACAGGTGACAGATGTGTCACGGCCCCCATAGGAAGCTCATCATCTCTAGGTGCTAACACGTGTGACTCCTCACTAGTGTCACTACTCTGCTAAGACGTAAAGACATCAATGGTATGTGATATGTCTATTGATGCACTGGTGCTATCATCCTGTCCATCCAACTGCCTATCTACTACACAAGGGTCATCATCCTCCTCAAGCATGCTAGCATCAGTAGCCTCCGTGCAAGAGTCTTCATCACTATCCTCTGAGGTAGAGTCACTATCACCAGCCTCTGTGCAAGAGTCATCATCACTATCCTCTGAGGTAGATTCACTATCACTAGCCTCTGTGCAAGAGTCACTTTCATAATCCAACTGCTCTGAATCCACATCTATCGCTCCATCCTCACACACCTCATCATCACTGTCATGGTGTGCCTCAATAGTGTGCCTTTGATCCCTACACCTATGACCAAGTTCCCACATCCCCTTGCAATAGTGGCAAGGTCGTGTGTTCTTACTAGGCATGGGGTTTCTCTGTTCTTCCAGCCATCTAGTTGACATCGCTCTGTTTTCCTTTGCTATGCTGACTCAATGTCTAACCTCATCTTTTCTCCAACTAGGATTCTTATAGGATACAAAATGATGGAATGTCATTAGGCCTCTGAGATTCTCATTGAGGGTCTGATATTCCTCATCACAATCAACAATCCCTCTAGTAAAGTCCAAAATATCCATAGAATTGTTTTCCTCTGCTTTGTTGACCCAATATGTAATCTCCTCTTTGCTCCACCTAGGCTTTTTTATAGATAAAAACTGTTGGAATGTCAATTGAGCCCTAGTTCCCTCCCCAAGGGCGTAATATTCCCCTTTATAGATTATACTCTCTCTAGCAAGGTAAAACAAATCCATATCTCCTTATGGAAGACTCCTCAGTTTTACAAGATTTTAAGCTATGATACCACTGTAATGATCCCAAGCCATTATGCAAGGATCATCATTGTTTTGGTGTCTTTTAAAACTTTTTTTTTTTTGGTTGTGGTATTTTGTCAAACAGTTTGTTGATCTATTTGTTTAGATGTGTTTATATGTGTGTATGTAGAAAATAGCAGAAAGAGATAACCATGGCACATACCTCAACCATATGCAATAAGATAGACAAGCCAAAACATCTCAAATCTTCTTTATTCATAAAATAGAGAAACCTGCTACAATGAAGATGCCGATCTGGAATGCTCAACAGATGGCCAAAAAGATAGACAATAGATAAGAGCTGCTACAAAATGCTCCCGCTTATACAAAATATGCCTCCAAAGGCTGAATAAGAAATGAAGATCAATACAAGTAGATCTGAATGTCAAACTCTCCAGCTGAAGAATGCCACGCTCCAATAGAAGGTTGAAACCCTCAATAACTCGGCCCTACTACCAAAAGTGTCCAATCACCCTAAGAAATATGACAACTAATAGATCAGGTGATGGTAAGAACAACCCAGGTGCCCGAATCTCCAAGATCCCTCTCAATCTCTATAGATCTGAAATCCCCCACTAAATGGTTCACCCCACTAGATGACTAAAGCTTTAGATAATTTAGCCCTACTGAAGGAGGCCTCCAAATGATCTGAAACTCTCCAGAAATATAGATCAGGACACTGCAAGTCACTAGATGAAGTCTCAGGGTCATATCTGAAGTGTAACCCCTCCAAACGGACTAGATCTCGATCTCAAAAATGCCCTCCTTCTCTTCAATTCTCCCCACTGCTCAAGAAATAATCTGAGCCATAAAACTATCTTAGAAAGCACTAGATTTGATGTCTGAGGCCCTGTAATGAAAACCCAAGTGACAGAATCTTTAACGGCGCTGCCAATCTCCTACAGTGAATCTCTCTCCAAAGATGGTGCGCCCCCTTTGTTGGAAACCCCCAATGGTGCGCCCTCCTCCTCTTCCTGTGCTTGTGGCTATGTAGAACCTCTTGCACTGATGTAGATATGACTAGAATGGTGCGGGAGAGTATTGCATCTCTGAGACAAAACTTGGGACAAGCTAGGTGGAATCTTTCACCACTGAATCGTCCTCTAGGGTTTGTTAAGTCAAAACCCTCAAAACCCCCAAGAGATGGGCTCACTAGATAAAGCCAGATATCAAACTGCTAAACATACCTGAATCCTGAGTAAAGGCCCTTGCCTTCCTTTTATACTTTTTGGCTCACCTTGTCCCTCCAAAGTGACTTTCATTTTATCAATATTTAATTAATTAATTAAATCACTTTAATTAATTAATTAACCTTTTTACCTCTGAAAATCTCTTTATCTCTCCTTGTGCCTTCCCTGGCCACTGAAAGTCACTTCTAGACATCCCATCCTATAGTGTTTCTCCTCTCAATTCCAATGAGCTATTACACTAAGAGGTTCCTCCAAGTAATGTGCCCAAAATGCCCTCTTCAGTGATTTCAATTAACTTATAGCTCAATATAGTCAAAATCATGGAAATCGTCGGAATGGAACGAAACCAAACCCAACCTAAGTGGAATGGCTCATAATGATGGAATATGATGATAAATGCCAACTAGACCCCACAATGCCTCTCAAATACCCTTGTACTCGCTATAACATCCATCTAGCTACTCTGGTCATCATAAGTCTCTGCCTTGTGATGATGTCCCAAAGTGGGGACATTACAATTTTTGTGTTACAAATATAACCCTGTAGATAACATATATTTCATAATTTATGGTACCTCACTCATTATGACTTAAGTGAAATGACTATTAATTGAATGGTGTTGGAAGTTAACCAATTTATAAGTGACAGAGAGGCATAAAATAGGGTTTCTTACATTGGCTTTGATAAGTAGAGGACAAAAAAAAAGGACAACATAATGGCCTCCCAAAATTTGGAATCACATAAAAAAGGATTCAATGTTGTATTCACTAGTGATGATTTCATTGTAACATCCTCCTCTTGCGAGCACCTGATGTGACTTATTTTTTTAGGACACTTGCATGCAAGTGATCCAGTTCGTTATATGATTGATTGCTTAGCTTATGGATTCTGATGTTGAGACTATGGATTATGATGTCATGTTATATTATCATGTATAGACAGGTGCTATTGACTGGTTTCTCGTGAGTGTGCAGGAATATTGAAAGATTGAGGATGTTGATGGCATCGATGGACCTCCTTAAACTTTGGATCGAGTTAGGGAGTGGACTATATATGGTTTTAGTGTTTTTTTTATTTCATATGTGTCATATGACTGAGTATATCATGATGTTGTTTATCGATCATTGACATGTTCGTTGATGGATGCAGGATGTCGATTGCTTGCTAATTAGACTCACATTTGTATTAAAAGGGCCATGCACGAAAACTAGAGATATTGAGGGAGAGGTGTGGTAGTGGCCCTGCCACAACCTACTAGCACTCTCATTGTGGTTCGAACTATAGGTTAATGATTACCTAGTTTGAGATATCCACGATGCTATGACGACAGACTAAGAAAGTCGCTCACAAAGATTCTAAGGGGCACGCAATAAGGTAGGGTCCTTATTCCTTAAAGACCCTTAGTCTCCCACAAGATCACCTAATGGTGTATTAACTCCAAGGGCTTGACATCTGCCAAAATCAGTCAAAAGGCAAGTGACACTCTTGGATCACATAGTGTGTCTTGAAGGGAACATCGCATAAATGAAACATGAATAAAGGCAAGTGGAACCCTTGGAGCACGTAGTCCGTCTTCAAGGGCATGTCGAGGTTTTCACACTGGTGAGTCAATGAACCTAGGTACCTAGAAAACAATATCTCATTTTAACTTGGTCATCCTTAAAATAAATGTTGTATGATTAAATTTAATAATTATAAATTTTCCCTTAAAAACAATTTTGCCAAGCCTAATTGAAATTAGAGCATAGGTCTAATTAGGGGTGAAAGGACTAAAACTAATTAATCAAATAATAAATGGGGGATGAATAAAAATCAAATTTAAAAATTAAAGGAGAAAGAATTTATCCAAAAAAAAAAAAATTGTTGGTTATGTCCAAAACTTGCTAATTTAGAACTTAGAGAAATTTTCAAATTTGAACTCAACTAAGCTTTAAGAAAGGCGTCAATGATTAAGGGAATGTAAGGGAATAAAGGGACATCGAGGAGCATTTTTAAGAACTCTTTTAGGTGGGTAAGGGAAATTGGTAAATTAATTTAATTAATTAAAT